>PVJA010005469.1:0-71675 GCA_004027025.1 Myocastor coypus
TATTTATGAAGATGTACCATGACCTTTTCTGGACTTCATCAGAGGACCTATTACAGAGAAAGCCAGGCACTTCCTATATGGCTTGTCACACAGTGGTGGGAAAGTCAGAGGCAGAGGAAATACTTTTCCTTTGGCTCTTGAGGTTTTTCACTGTTCACTCTTAAGCTATTACAATAAAGATAGATATTTTTATAATTCCCATTGGCTACTTCTCCAGCCATATAGGTGTTTTTTTTTTTTTTTTCTTTCTTATTTCAGAACCTTTGTCTATTCACTCATTTTTATGGCCGGCTCAGCCCACCCCGAGGACAGAGCTGGTGCAGCATGTGGTGCCGGGGATGGAACCGTGGTCCCTGAAACCGCCTAAGCTTTCCCAAGCAGGCGCTTTAGACCACTGAGCCATCCCGCCGGGCCCCATATAGGTGTGTTTAGTCCTAGGCACCAGCTTCAGCAGTTGCCAAAGGTAATTGGGTGAGCAATCTGTTTGGGCTCCATGGTTTTAATGCTGTCCACAGAAGTACTGTGTATCCCGAGAACATGGGTATGTAGTATGCTTTTTACTCCTTTGTAACTTTGCACAACAGTCAAGGGTACAGCCCTTCATCTAATAATTAGCTGCCTCCCTGGGCATATCTGAAATGAAACTGCAAAATAAGGCTTATGTGAACACAAGCACTGCACAAGTTGATCTGATACTAAAGGCCACTAAAGGTGGACTAAGGGTCAGGCAGCACAACTGAGTGGATGGCGTACAACTTAAGAATGAACTGTTTATTTCTGGCAAAATCCTTGGAAAGCTAAGCATGAATGGGGGGGGGGGCTACCTTATATATCTCATTTATGGGTTCAAGAGAGCACAACCTTGTGTTCTTCCCAGACCATCATTTTTTCTAAACCAAAGAAATAATGGTCTAAGATGAAAAGGTATTTTGAGAAAACAAATCCTTTTAAGGGGGGAAAAAAGGTAGCCATTTTTATTTCAGATGTGAGGGGCTGGGGAGATAGCTCAGTAGAATAAGTGCTTGCCTGGCAAACGCAAGGACCTGAGTTCAATCCCCAGTCCCACAAAAAAAAAAAACAACAACAACAACAAAAAAAAACCAGATGTGAGCTGTGACTTACTCTACTATATGCCGAGTTTTCAGTGTGTATTTGTGTATTTTTTAATTCTCCCCAGATGGATTTGCAAATTTACTTTCAGGTGCATTTTGGGCTGTGTTGTCTAATGCTGAAGGAGTGACAGAACTTTCTGCATCTCCAGCACACTTGTGGGAAGCTGTGGACTTGATTATGCAACTCTAGAAGCAGCTGAACTTTTGTTCCCTTGAGAGATGAAACAGCAGCAGCTCGCCCTGATTTCCGTCTTCTAAAAGCCTGTGTGGCATTGGCTGGGTATTCATCTTTTCATTTTGACTTCCTTACCATTTTTCTCTACAGAACTAGTTAGCAATAAGATCTTAGTGTAGGGCAAAAGTGGTGCTAAACAAAGTTCCCTGGGAAGAGGTGGATGTATCACTGTGTGGCAGAGCAAGGATCTCGCCCTGGTTTGATTCCCAGCACGATTAATTAAAAAAAAAAAAGGTTCCTACGGAATTAGGAAAGCAGTTACAAACGGTGCATGAATACATGACATAGGCATTTACTGGAAATGAAACCCCACAGCTCAACAAAAGCAAGTTTGGTTTATTTGAACGTTTCATTAAATAAGTCTACAAAGGTAAGAAACTGAAGCACAAAGCGCAGTCTTACAAGAAGCGCAACACCCAGAGTTAGTGCAAAATGTACAATTAACGGCTGCTGGGATACCCCCAAGGTTTGACTTGTTTATTTTTTTTTTTTTAAACAGTGTATATTGTTAAATAATGTAAGGAAAACATTTATAATTCAGAAAGATCTTTGTAATGTGGAAAAAGATATTCAAAATGTATTATTAACACAAAAATAATTTAAACAGTTCAGTAGCACTAGTTTGTTCCTCTAGGCTTCAGCTGTTTCATCCACAGGACGGGGGGGGGGGGGGGGAAATCAACAGTAAACAAAACCAGTTATTTCTGGGTATGAAGGAGACGACCTTAGAAACCAAAATAATGAGAAACAGTAACGTGGTGCATCTGGCTTCCTCATTCCTCTGGTAGAAAGTACTGCGCCATTCACTGCAGGTGATCTTTTCTCATTTATTGGCACCTTCTTGGTTCTGTCTGTACTCTTATTCTTGCCACAAGAATGGTAAGCAGAGAATCAGCCAGCACTTTTGAAGCAGGGCTTAAAACCCCTGTCGCTTTCATTTCCTGACAACCTCCAGCACTCATTTATATCACTGGGGCCTAGCCAGCCAATGAAACAGGGCCCATAAAGGAATGAACAGGATTCAGGTAGCCACCTGCTCTTCCTGTGGTGGTGATGCCTGCAGTGTGCCATGGGGCAAGGCTGGAGATACATCAGCTTCCCAACTAAGTCAAGAGAAGCACTCAAGGCTAAGTAAGAGCTCTAGGTTTTTGCTCTATCTTGTGAGATTGAGATCCCAATCATAGCTGATTATGACAGTGTATCTGGAAAACTGCAAGTTACAGAACTGCCTGTAACACGAGACATAGTACTAAGTAATACTGGTTGGTTGCAGTCATTGTTTAAGGGGAGGATGTGTATGAAAATATGAGATATTACTTGAAAATCTGGAAATAGAGGTGGCACAATAGATTATGAACCTGCAACCACTTGGATATCACAGAGGAATCAGGCAGGAAGAAACCTTTCCTGTAGTGCTTACTATTTAGAAGAGGGCCTGCTTTGCACAGACCACCACCTGGTGCTGCCAAATGCACGGTGCATGTGCAGCAGGAGGAAAGTAATCCAGACAGGTTCTCAGAGCAACTTTCTCCATCTGTGACTCTTCACTATCACACTGCCCAACTTCCAAAGTCAGCCTCCACCCTCTTGCACTTCATTTCTTCTTCGTCTCATCTGTTCAAGCCCAGCACAAATTTGTAAGACTTGTAGCCAGGTATCACGTATCTTCAAAACAATCTGTTCTCCATTCTTTAGACCTCCTTTTAGATTCACTCAGCTAACACGTCCATCTTAAATCGTCCAATTTTGTTATAACACCCCACTCACTAGTTCTGAAACAGAACTTTCTGCTTTTCAACCACGGATGCCAACTCAACTTCTTATTTTGTACGTGCTCTAGACAAAATTGTTAAATGACTTAAAAAAAAAACAAAACTTTTCAATTTCCCTTTGGCATATCCACTGTGGGGTCACATGGACCTAAGATTTCTTTCCACGTGCCTTTGCTGATCTGGAGTCTGGTAAGCAATGCTAATGGCAGAAGCAGTATAAGTCCAAGGCACTAAAATATCCAGCAAGCAATACTGGGAGAACAGAAGTATTCAAGTACAGTAATTATATAATTTTACATTCACATTTATTTATCTAATACAATGGAAGTACAAAGGAAAAAGTTAAAGTGTCTCAATAGGTAAAGGAGAGAGCTAGCTTTTTTGTGTGTGAACTTTTTAAACCTTTCATATTTTACTCTTAAAACTACTGTTGTCCAACAACATATATCACAGTGTTTCCACATCAAAACTGATGGCAGAGTTACATGTCCACAGGGAACGTTATTTTTTTTTTCCTTCCCTAATTGCTAATGCTGCAGTCAAAGCTGCTAATGTCTTCTGCTTAAAGCACTAATGACCTATCATAAGAAAGGGTTGCAACCCAGGCCTCTGGTATTCTCCACTGGGTTTCTAAAGGAGAGGTGAGTAAAAGTTGAGGGTGGAGGATAGAGCTGGACAGAACCCCATTTTTTTCATCTTAACAGTTGAATTTTTGAGGGAGTGATGGATTTGGGTCATGTACCACATTAAGAACTCCATCACCTTGCAAATGCGACAGATGAGGTTTAGTTTTACACTGAGGTCTCCTATAGCTTCCTGATAACATATTCTTTTAGCTGTAGGCCTCAGTGGTGGGTAAAGACAAACAGGAAAGCATAGTCTGAAGCTGCCCCTCCACAAGAAAGCTGCTCTCTCCTTGTCCCACTGCAGTCTGTGGAGGGGCATGGAGATTATTCTGAGGGCTCAAGGCGGTATTAAACACATTCCCTTCTGGCAAGAAATAACCAGTTAAATGCAGCACTATAAGTTAGTATATAGGTTACTTCTTCATCCCCACAGCCCTTGGCATTCTGTCTCTGGCTCCCAGATCTATGCAGTTAATGTCTCTAGGTCTAAGTGGTCCGAAGGTTGGAACCTGGTGGGTTGCTGATGGATTTTTGCAAATTGCTGATGTTGAAATTCTGCAAGGAAGCAGTTCCCACAGGCTGGAACTGACCAAGTGGCTGTGGAGCTGGGCCACCTGTCCCACTCCACTGAGTGCCAAATGTGGTAGCTGGAAAACCGTACTGCTGTGGGGGGCACATGGATTTGGTGAAGTGACCTAGAGAGGTAGCAGATGCTGCAGAGATGGGGGCAGAGCCACCCAGGTTCGAGGCCATGGAGATGCACAGCTGCCCAGGTGCAGAGAACTTCCTTGCCATTCCAGGAGCCTGAGAACAAAACAGCTACATTTAAAGTTGGTGAGGGTATAAGACCCAAGGGTGTAAAGTGGGCAGTACTCTACAGAGTTTGAGAACTGAGACTGCTGACAATGTACACTAAAATGCAGCAACGGCTCTATACTTAACATGTGGGGGTGGAAATAACTTATTCCAACTGGAAGGAGAAGGAGGCATATACATTTGTGTGTACATGTAGTTCAGGACACTGCAGGAAAAGAGAAATTCAAATGACCAATAAGGAGCTAAAGATTCAGGGAAGAAAAAGTTAAAAGGCACTTGGGTGATTTTTTCACTGTTTTTGCCAGTGTTAAAATTCCTGAACTACTAAAGGAAGTCGTGGCATAAAATGGTGCAGCAGCCTAGTTACTGTCTGCAGTTGAGCTGTGTAAGTGACACAGGTAAGAGTAGGAAAATGGCAAAGTGGGAAGACTTACTTCATAATTCATGTGTCCTTTGCTTCCCCTCCTGCCTGAAAGACTCATGGCGTCTCGGGCCCAGTTGTCCACCAGCTTGTGCAGGTCATCTGTGAATGTGCCCTTCCTGCTGGATGTCATGGCCGGAGGCTGAGCTTGGGTAGTTTGGCTGTTCACTGTTCCGCCGACAGTATTTGTGCTGCTGGTCCCTGGAGGTATAAAGAGCAACAATGCCAGCATTAAAAGGAGTTTGGATTATAATTTCAGGAAGAGGGAATTCACCAACACGATGAGTCACAAGCCACAGAATGGTGGAGAGGGAGGATTGGGAAGCCATGCAACAAAGGAAGATTCCATGGTTTTATTTGGCCATTTGATTTTGTTTTTTTTTTAAATAATAATGACAAAAAAGTTTCTCTTAGTAGCTACAGATAAAGCTGAACAATTTAGGATGATGGCAGGCACGAAGAGCAGGGGCTTCTTTCAAAGCACCGTAGGATTTGGGGACTTTCTGCCAGAACGTTATTCCCAGCATCAGGCTGATGACAAGGGAGTGTGACATGGTCCAAAGTGCTAGCTGCTGTGAAAGTTTGCAGAGTGCAAGGCAGAAGAATGGATTCCTTGTGCACTGGGTAAGTTGAGGTATGGATGCAGCAGTCACTGCATAGCTATGGGGACGGAGCGCCCAAACCATGTCGATATCGCCATATTCTCAGCCATTCTTTAACAGCATAACAAGTAGCATGCTCTATTCGAAGTTTTTCTTAGACCCATAAACATGTAAATATAAACTTTGAAGGAACTAAGCCTTCAATTCCTCTCAATTTCTCATTAGTAGAGAACCAAGATTAGGTAGGAGGAAGAGAAGTGGCTAAGTGAATTTTTCAACTCCAGGAAGATAGTTTTCCTGAAGATGACCTTGGTTGCAACTGATGGAAGGATTCTCACCCCTTCTGACTTCCTAGAACAGCAAGCACTGCCATGTAGAAGCAACAGGACAATTCAGCTGAGGCAGGGGTGCAGAGGGGAGAGGATGCTTTGAGGTTATGATGGAGGTATTCTATTTCTATGGTCTGATGAAGAAGGAAGAAGGAGTCAGTGTCCTGCCTGATTTCGGCTCTGCTGGAGGGCACACTGAAGGTTATTCGAAGAGGCAATTTTAGAGAAGAGGGAAAGAAGAGTCATGGTTTTGTTTTTTATTCTTGAACATCCCCCCCTTTACCAGTTCTCACATTTGCTAATGAGTAAGAGCTAGTCCAGTAAGCTGGGAGCCAGAAGGCCTTACAATACCCAAGTAATGCTGGGTGTGAATAAGTACATGCATTTTCTTGGTTTCAAGGGCAAGCAGCACACAGCAGCCAGCTAAAGCAGCCCTTTCACTTAAAGCCCTTTATAATTGCTGCTCGCATTGGTCATTTTTTTGTTTTACCCCCAAGGCATGGCACACACAAGCATGTCTGTGCTGCAGTGACAGCTAACTCTGAGGCGAAGCTGCAGAGTGAGGAAGGTCACGTGCTTCTTATCACCAGGGCAAGATATGAAACTGCAGTGTGTATGTCCGCTCACGCTGTTAGTGCTCAAATGGTGCTAAAGGAAGAGTGAATGCCCCTCTGGTGCAGGAAACCCACGTGGAAAAGAAAGCACAGGAAGTGAGGATGGGCAGCCACGATGCTGAAGAGACCCAAAGAGGTAAGGCAGGCATGCAGGCAGGCAAAACCCTGTGTGGAGGGTGGGGCACAATCAAAACAGAGAGATGACCACGAGTGAATGGCTGTCCAACGACAAACATGAGGTGCCGGGTGTCCACGACACCCAGCACCTTACAGCCTTGTGCTGTAAGGCCCGTTAGGGCCAAATTCATTTTTTTATTCTAATGGCTATTACGCAATACTGGATTCTGAAAGTAGGATTTATCCCACAAAGGAGTCAATCACACACTTATCGTTTTTGTTTTGGATTCTATAAGTAGATTTCTTGCTAGTAAAAGGAAACAAATATCTTGTTCTGTTCAGAAAATAAACCCTAGGAAAAGAAAGCTGGACTATAAAATAGACTTTAGTAGGGAGACCTGGAGAACACCTAACCTCTAAGTCTTGTAGTTCTCTGAAAAGACCTAAAATGTACTACAGAGTTATCTTTCCTCAGCTCCCAAACCTTAAGTTTTTTTTCTGCCAAATTTTACATTTTCCTAAGCCCCATATTGCTGCACTCTAGTAATCATAAGCTATTATGGCCCACAATGTACTGTTCAAATATTCCAAATACGTACAGAGTTCTGTTACAGTGGTGCCTTGATTCACAAACTTAATTCTTTCCAAGACTCTACTTGTAAACCAAATAGAATGAGAATGGAATAAAATTTCCCAATAAGTTCAACACTAAACCTAACCAATGAATTTGATTCTGTTCTCCAATTTGGTTTGTGACTAGAATCATGGAAAGCATTAAGTCCATAAACCAAGGTACAACTGTACCTTTCTCTGGAACCTTTACTGGTAGCTGCTGGGCTGCTGAACTACTACATCTGTACTTCAATGGGAAACCCCTATCTAAGAAGCCAGACTTGGAGTATTCCTCTCATTGTCTTGCAGCCATATCCCTGTGATACATAAAATGTGAGGACAGAGACCTTTATACACTTTAATTATTGCTGAGGTCTCAGGAGAATGCAGAACACATTCTTCTTCCTTTTTTTTGGTGGCAGGATTTGAGACAGATTTTGCTTTGTAGTTCAGGCCAACCTGGAACTCACTATGTAGCCTCTTGCCTGCCTCCTGAGTGTGTGATCAGAGGCTTGCACTAACATGCCCAGCTCTAGCACATTATTGCTGACTGCAGACTCTTTTCCTAAAAGTCAGGCAGCCCCCATCTCCCCATGTACAACTATGGGCATGACACCAATCATGACTGTTACAGAGCTAGGCTCACACGGGAAGAGCATTGACTATGAGGTGATCTCTCAATGCAGAATTATAACCAGCGGTTAGCAATTCAGCATGTTAAAGAATATTAGAGAAGGGTGCAGAGATAGATGCAGGAATTAGGGAGTTATGAGGCCTAATAATTCAAAGAAGGCATGGATAACAGGCTTTGCAATCAAGGTCCAAAAGTAACAGAAAGAAAAGATAATTACTACAGAGCTGGTTGCAAGGACAGACTTTTTTCACCATCTTCCCTGAAGCACAAAGAAAGAGCAGTGTGTTAAAGAAACATCAGTGTAAAATCTCTAGACAATTCAAACAGCAGACAAAGGCCCAGCGAGAGAGAGCAGGAGGGGAGACAGATAGGTTGGGCCTAGAAGACCTTGGCATAGGTATGGTTCTACAGAATGTTTAGCTGGTTGCTGATTGACTAATCTATCTTTTCTTTGAGACAGGCTAGCTTTGAACTCACTATGTAGCTGAGGCTGGCCTTGAACGTGGGGCAACCCAGCCTCAGCCTCCCAAGTGCTGGGATTACAGGCCTGTGCCATCATGCTTGGTTCTTGGTTGTAGGTTTTAACAGTTTATTTCAAGATTGTGTTCTGTGGCTGGCATACACTGAGTTTCCAAACCCAGTCTTTGCTTCTAAAAAAGGTAAGTTCTGCATTACAGTTCTGGGATAGGGAAGAAACTTTAGTTTTTCAGGTCATACTGCTTGAATTGCAAATACTTACGCGGTGTGTCATTGACCCTGTCTCACTTCCTGTTTCTCCTGCTGGGTTGTTACCAATAAAATTAGCACCACTATTACAGTTTGAAGTTAATTTAAATTGACGATTACATTTTTGCATCCTAGACACGTAATCCCTTCCCTTCTGCAAAACTCTTAGTATGTGGAAGACAAGCAACCTTTGAACATAAATAACAGCATTAAGCCAAGCCGTGCTTCCAAACCATTATCTATTTCGATAGCATAGGATAATATATCTAAAACGATTAGATTCCCAACCCTTCTAAATACCCGTTTTCCTTCCGCAGTTTTAATTTTGTCTCTTTGTTTGGCAAGATAGCAACAGACAGATGCATGGCCTCTCTTTTGGACCCAAATGAAGGTTTTCTACTTACTTTCATCTGAACAAGCGTAATACTACCTACCTTTAACAGTATGATAAAAATTGAAAGAATTATATAAAATGGTATTGATCACCTTAGCATTTCCTTCCTAGACATCTCTGGTAGTAGAGTGCACAGGCCTCATAAAGTATATTAAAATACTTACCTCCAACTATTAATTTTTTTCATCTTTTTTTTTTTTTTGGTATGGGAATTGAACTCACAACCTTATGCTTGCATTATGTAAGGCATTAGAGCACTGAGCTATATGCCAAGCAATGTCTTTTCATCTTTTTAATTGGACATGCAAATTAAATGCTTACTCATAGGCTGAGTGTGGTGGCGTACACTTGTAATCCCAGCCTTTGGAAGGCTGAAGCAGAAGGATCAGGCAAGTTCCTAGACCAGCCTGGGCTACAAAAGTGAGCTCAAGGCCAGCCTGAACTGCATAGCGAGACCCTGTCTCAAAAAGACAAAACCAAAACAAAACAAGCAAACAAATAAAACAAAAAAACAAACCAACAACAACAAAAAAGCTTATTCAAGTGTCAAGGTGCTAATATGCACAGTCCAGGCCAGTTTGTCCAGAAAAATTATGGATCTGAGTATTCACAAATCACATATGCTTGGAAACTAAACTGAGTAATGCCTTCCACCTCCTTTGTTAAATAGCTCTGACTAGGTAGGGGAAAGAGGTGAAAGGCCACCTTAACAGCTAATCTATTACCAGCTAAAGTGAAAAATAGGAGAACTTGAAGGGTTACAAATATATTAGTAAAGGAAATGAAGTTAAATGTAATGCATAAAGGTACCTTAAAATCTTGTCACTACAAAGAACAACAGAAAATCTTCCCACCAGGAAGAGGTCCAAGGACCTCTGACCCATATATTCAGAACACTGATGGTCGTAGCACATGCATTTAAAAAGCACTATAAAAACCACAGAAGTTTGAGGCCTTAACAGATTGTTACCCAAATGCTGATTAAGGTTTTTTTTGTTGTTGTTTTAAACTTGAGACTTGCTTTCATTTATTTATTTATTTTTATTTCAACATATATTTATTGACTACTAAGTGCCAAGTAGGTGCTGGGTAATTATGGGGAAACCATGAATGCTTCAGAGTGCCAGCTATTCTCTGTGCGGATGCTTGCTGGATTTGTACAATAGCCCTAGGAGATAGGTGCTGTTTTGTATCAGGCATGGAGAGGATAGGGTGACTTGCTATTGTGACTTGTTTTTAAATGAATGCTGGAAAATCCCAGAAAACAGACTAAAAAGTCAGATTTTACTTGTAAGTGCTGGGCTATAGTCTTTATCAGAAAGAAAAGCCAGCTGTGGTGGCGCATGCCTGTAATCCCAGCACTGAGAAGGCTGAGGTAGGAGGATCAGTATGAGTTTGAGACCAGCCTGGGCTACAAAAATGAGCTTAAGGGGGCTGGGGAGATAGCTCCGAGGCACAAGTGCCTGCTGGGCAAGTGCAAGGTCGTGAGTTCGAACCCTGGTCCCACCAAAAAAAAAAAAAAAAAAAAAAAAAAATGAGCTTAAGGCCAGACTGAACTGCACAGTGAGACCTTGTCTCAAAAAGAAAAAAAAAAAAAAAGAAAGAAATGCTTTATCTTGCATAGCTACAGTAAAAAACTCTTGTTGAACTCATAATTGCATGGGCAGTTGTGGTAGAAAGGCCCAATGAAGACAGATTTGTAGCATCTTTCGAATTGGTACATGCGAAAGCTTGACTGAAAAGAAAAAAGATTTCACATATGCTCTAAAAGAATGGGAAAAAACCCAAGGTAAATGTTTACCTCTAAGGCCAGGCTCTAAGTATTAGTGATCAAGATGCTTTCTGTTGGCCCCAGTGCCAAGGGAGGGAGCCAGCACCACATACTCATTTTAGTCATCACCACTCCTAATGGCTCACAGTCTAGAGCAGTGGTTGTGAACCTATGGTGCTACCCTGCTACAGATTTAGAAGGAAGTGAGTTTATAAGAGAGTTATTTTAAAGTCTAGAGAACTATTGTTATTTCTATGTCTTTTACTATAATTAACATGAGGACCCAAACTTCTGAGGGTAACAGCATTCAGCCAAGCCACTGAAAAGATGATATACAAGAGACAAATGAAAATGGACTGCGTGACATATCAGATCCAAGCAGCAGAAAACGAGGACAAGGAAGGAGTAAAGGTGTTACACACAAAGAGCCAAGCAGGGCGTACTCAGAAATCGGGTCCTCCTGCCACCAGGCTTGAATGTCACCTGCTCAGATGCACAGTTAAACTTCGCACAGCCTGTGAGGGGGAAACGGAAGAACAGAGAAAGGAGAAGAGACAACACAGCTACAAGGTGTTAGAAACTTGAGGCTGGAGTGGTGAAACGCACTAAGATGACACACAAAAGACTAGCTTCTGAGAGAGGTCAGATGGGTAAGAAAGGAAGTATCAGGCCCAAATTCTCTCCATTTGCAGACGGTTGAAACTTTATAGGAATGATGCACTCCACTTTATGCTCCTTAACAGTCAAATACATTTAAGTTGTGAAGAGACGATTTAATTTGCATGAAACTGGCAGAGGGCTGGCCAAACAGCTCAGTGGATTAAAGCACCTGAAAGCAGGTGCAGGGGCCAGGAATTGGATACCTGGCATGCTGAGACGGCAATTGAGACTGGGTGTGGTGGCGCGTGCCTGTAATCCCAGCTCTTGGGAGGCTGTAAACATCGGATCACTAAGAGTGCAATCTAGTAGTGAGACCCTGAACATCCTGTAGATGGTTCCCTAAAAAAAAACCAAAAAAACAAAAACCCAACTCTGAGGCACCTGAGATCTGCCTCAAACCCCCCCCCCCAAAAAAAAAACTTTTCTATCTAGAATTTTATTTACTTTTTCTTGTTTCATAACATTTGTTTGTTTATTTATTTTTATGGCCCGGCTCAGCCTGCCCTGAGGGCAGGGCTGGTGCAGCATGTGGTGCCTGGGATCAAACCATGGTCCCTGCAGCCACCTATGCTTTCCTAAACAGGTGCTTTAGACCACTGAGCCATCCTGCCGGGCCCCATACTTTTCCATCTAGATATGTAATTTCTTTCAATTGTTATTCTAGTGTTACTGGAAACTCTTGTCTGCAGGCTTGTTTTGAGCAGTAACTCATAAAACTATTTGGAACATAGATTATGGATTAAAAAATTAAATTGTAGGACTGGTCATCTTAGGTTGCCAATCCTGTACTTAGTCTATTTTGGTTAAGAAAACACATTAATTTCAGAAAGTACTAAAACTTTTTAGAATTTGATCCAGGAAATCTCCATCTAGTATTGAAACCTGTATTGCAAATTCCAAATGAGTTACTCATAGGTTACAGATATAACTTTTCACTGTAATCCCTTGAAAAAAAACTTTTTTACCCAGTAGTAGCAATGGGCCCAATTATTCTAATCATCACTGAACTTCCCTGCTCAACCCAAGTATTTATTAGTGTACCACAAACAGGCTATGTTCTAGTTATTTGGTAATAATAGGTTACATATCAGGCTTTTGTCCAGATAAATGTTTCCATAAAATAAAAGTGGTTTTGATTTCTTACCTTGACCTGGAGCTGAAAGGCTTGGTACTGAAATGGCACCATCACTAGTGAAGGCCGAGTAGAGGTTGTCACTGGAAGGAGATGGCTTAAGGGGCTGCAACAGCTGATTCTGCCCTGCGTCTGGGATGCTGCTGGGAGGGTGGAGGGTCTGCTGGGGATGCAAGACTGAAGCTGTGCTCTGACTAGACAGGTTACCTGCCAAAACAAACACATGGCTGAAGGAAACATGTAAAGCTTTTCCCAGTGCACATACAGAACTTTCAATTTTCCCTACTAGAACCAGCACATGCTAGACAAGTGCTCTACCTCTGAGCTACTTCCTACTTTCCTAGCCTTTAAAAAATTTGTTTTTGAGACATGCTCTTGCTAAGTTGGCCCAGATGCTTCCCACTTAAGAGCCTCCTTTCTCCTGAACAGTGGCGATAGATAACAGGTATGTGCCATCATGCCTGGTCTCATACTAGGCTTACTCCTTTAATTTGTCTCACTGAATGATTGATGAGTCAAAAAAAAAAAAAAAAAAAAAAAAAAAAAAAAAAAAAAAAAAAAGGGAAAAAGCCCTCACTAACATGAAGGGAAGCAAGGAATATTAAGACCTAACTTTAGGGCCTGGCGGGATGGCTCAGTGGTCTAAAGCACCTGCTTGGGGAAGCTTGGGCAGCCTCAAGGACCGCGGTTCGATCCCCGGCACCACATGTTGCGCCAGCCCTGCCCTCGGGGCAGGCTGAGCCGGCCATGAAAATGAATGAATAAACAAACAAGGGTTCTGAAACAAGAAAAAGACCTAACTTTATTTTTTGTCATTTTGAGACAGGGTCTTACAATGCAGTTCAGGCTGGCCTTGAACTCGCACTGACTGATCCTCCTGCCTCAGCCTCCCAAGTGCTGAGATTACAGGTGTGCACCATCAGGCCTGGCCTCAGCATCTTTTTCTAAGAGGGCAAAAAAGTGATTATGGAAATGCAAAAATAGAATGGTTATAGTCAAATATAAGCTCATCTCCTTTATAATCACATTTTTATTAATTGGTGCATGAGTTGGTCCTCATGTGCTAGAGAAAAGTTTGGGTGTCTATGAAGGGTTCTACAGAACAGAGGGCTGCTAAGTGATTAACTGGTCTTCAATATACTTAAAGTAGTTCTGCAAAGCAAATATAAAATAAATACTTTAGCCCTCTCACTTTGTAACTAATTATCTGTCAACACTACATAATTTCACCAAGAATTAAAATTCACCCTGGATGTGGTGGCACATGTCTATAGCCCTAGCACTTGCGAGGCTGATGTAGGAGGCTCACCTTCAAGTTCAAGGTCAGATTGGGCTACAAAGTGAGTTCAAAGCCAGGGATATAGTTTAGCAGGACAAGAGTCTACCTGGCAAGCACAAATTCCTGAGTTCAATTCCCAATACCACCACCACCAATAACAAACCAGTAACTGAAAAACAATGAATTCAAGGCCAGCCTCAACTGCAGAGTGAAACCTTGTCTCAACGAAAACAAAAGCAAACCTGCCTACCCTAATTCAAATGGACAAACCATGGTCCATTTGAAAGACTGTAATTGAAATAGTTTCTTTGTAAGCATTGGTTCTTTCTTTTTTTTGGTCTTTTTGTGACAGGGTCTTGCTATGCAGTTCAGGCTGGCCTTGAGCTCACTTTTGTAGCCCAGGCTGGTCTAGAACTAACACTGATCCTCCTGCCTCAGCCTCCCAAGTGCTGGGATTACAGGCGTGCGCCACCATGCCCGGCTGTAAGCATTAGTTCTTTATCCTGATATAAATGAAATAAAAATCATCAAGGATGTTACAACTCAGACTTACCCAAGAATTTGATGTTTACACTGATGCCATGTACAATTATGACTAAGCCATTCACTAAAAGGAAGAATCTACCTGAAGGTTACTGAACAGATGAAATACTTGCTTGCAAGTGTCAAAGAGTTTGGTTAAATATGAACTGTATGTATGAGTTAACAGGAAAAGTAAATGTCTAGGTTTATGAGCAATTATAAATGAAGATGGAATATAGTGGAAGAAGCCATTATAATCACTCACTCTCCTTTTGTAGACTCAAAAAGAGGCTTGATGAATATGAGGAATAGAAAAGTCAAGGAGGAATATTAGGAAAGCCAGAGTCTCCCAGAACATTCACATAAATAGCCGGAGACAGAAACAAAATGGCTTAGTGTGGTGCTTTTTACCTGAAAGCTGTGGGCTTTTGTTCCCCAACAAACTGCTACGACTAGATTTGCTGCTTTTGCTCTTAGTGGGTCGCCGCCTTCTCCCTGAAAGGGGTGCAGCTGGGGGAATAATGACAGCTGGGGGAACCTTGCCCAGTTTCGTATACAAAGATTCAATTTCATGCTTCTGGCGACTCTGAAGATCCTGAATCTCTTTAAGATGCCTACAAAAGACAAACAAACAAATCAAAATATTATAGCTATCTTTGTTCAAATACAAATCAAAGCAAACTCTCCAGCTTGGATGTAGCTCACAGATAAAGTGTTTGTATAGTGTGCCTAAGGGCCTGGGTTCAATCTTCTGTACTGCAACAAACAACATATTCTTAAATGTGCACTCCAATACTTACCAAGTTACAAAACTGTCCCCAAATGTACTGCCAGAGATTTTCTACTTTGTCAACTCATTTTACTGTCTTTGTTATCCAATAAATTTTGAGACAATCCTAAATAAGTGGCAGCTGGATGTCATGGCTCACACCTATAATCCCAGCACTAGGGAGACTGATGCAGAGAGAATCACTGAGTTCAAGGCCAGCCTACACTAAAAAGTAAGTTCAAAGCTAGCTTGAACTACCCTATCTTGAAAAACGAAAGTCTCCAAACAAACGAGCAAAGATCAGTAATTTGTTAGGGGAAAAAAGATTTTCTGATTTTTAAGAGTGTCTATGCTGGACAGGTGAAATGGCTACTCTTATGTAATTTGACAAAAATAATTATCAAAACTTGCTAAATAACCATATAAGCCCAGTGTCACTACAAGAGTCATTTGATAGATTAAATCCAGGTCCTTGCCTTTCACTGAGCTACATCCTCACCCTTTTAAAAATCTTGAGGCAAGGTCTTACTGCCCAGCCCAGGTTGGGCTTGAATTTTTTTTGTAGGACCTGGGGTTAAACTCATGACCTTGCACTTGTCACAGAGCTAACTTCTGGCCCCTGGGCTTGAATTTGATAACCTCCTGTCTCAGTCTCCCCAAACATGCGTGCACAAGAATGCCTGAAGGTAGTTTATAATAGGTGCCATTTTACTTTCACAGGAGAAAACAGACATACTTTTCTCGTAGGCGTCGCAGCTCTAACTTTAGGTCTTCATCTTCAATGTCTGACTCATTGTCACTGCTCATGTATGAGGAGTTGAATGAATTGCTAAGGCTCTGACTCAGAGTTGGGAGGGGAAGGCTTTTTGAGCACAGCTGTTGGGGAGAGTGTGGACTGCCTGAACCATCATCCACATCCCTCCCGAGAAAGGCGGCCTCCAGGTCAGAAGATGGTCCGTTTAAATGTGAAGGCTCTGAGAGTCCAGGCTTTTCTTTCTTTGGTATCACGGCAGGAAGAACAGCTTGTTCTGACTCCCTACAAGGGGGTGCCTCTGGTCCTTCTTTCTTTGCCTCAGTGATCTTTTCTTCAGTTCTTGATACAGAGAATCGTCCCACTTTGTTTGCTGTTGCTGTCACCTGAAAATGTCCAACCATGGTAGGTGGCCCAGTTTCTGACTTGGCTTCTGAGGAAGGAGTATTGTGGACACTATCTGGCACATCTGAAGAGATACCGGGGATTGTTATCCCACTAGGTCCTGGCTTCACCAGTGTACTCTCTGGACTACTTGACAGTACCGAGGACTCTGAAGAGCTGGACTCAAAATGAACAGCCTTTGCATCTTCTGACTTAGTTTTACTCTCTTTCTGGGTGTCATCCTTTGCAATGGAAACCTGGCAGAAAAAAAGAGAACAAAGTGAGATTAAAAAGTTTAGCCCCCCAATATTTAATTTCCAGTATGGATCACTAAAAAGAGAATCACTTTATTTTTTAGTCCATGAAAGGCTGAATCTCTATAAAGTCACTCCATATGTGAATGTGAAAATAAGTTGATGATCATTACAGAGAGCAATCTCTCTGTATTGAGCTGCAGATTCTGACTGATGGTTAAGCTGACCATATAATTTACTTTATTGCTCATGTTACACACAGGATTGATGCCTCAGTCAAAATATACAGGTTCTAAAATCTTGAAGGTTGCCTAGGAATATACTGTATGTAGAACTTTTTTTTTTTTTTTGCAGAGCCAGGGATCAAACTCAGGACCTGGCACTTGGCAGGCAGGCACTTGTACCCCTGAGCTATCTCCCCAGCCTCCTGTAAGAAATGCTAAAAGCCAGGTGAGTTTTAAGAATTGCTACAACTAATGGTCACCAAAACAAGGATCCAGATCCTTGTCCTTGTAGTTGTGAAAGCAGACTTGCAAAGCTTCTTGAACTCTAGAAATTGCTCACTTGTTGGACCAGGTGGGAGATTAAAACAATGTGGTATCACTTGATGCTGATTCAGTACTACTATTTGAAATAACTCTAAGAGAACCATCCTACATGTACAGTATATATATTTTTGTATAGAGAGGTAACAATTATTATTTAGAGGTGGAAAATCAGAGGCTAGTTTTAGACAGAACAAGTATTCCTGGGGGATGAATAGGAAGGAAGGAAGTATGTGTATCTACTATTTATTATTTTAATTAGTATGTCTTATTTCTAAGAGAATAATGAGAGTTATCTAGTGTTGTATGAAAGAACTAATATTAGAGTGGCAATTATGTCCTACATAGGTACTAATTTCATTATATACACAATGTCTCTCAAAGAGGAAATCAAGGTCAAGAAAATGATCACCTTACCTGAAATCGTCCCATTTTTAAAACACCAGCTCCTGAACTGGCTACTTCTGTGCCTTGAGAGACTGAAACAGATACATATATATGAGGAAAATAAACTAGCATCCCTTTTTAGATAGCTTCTTTTTCTTTTGTTTTTTTTGTCTTTTTGAGACAGGGTCTCGCTATGCAGTTGAGGATGGCCTTGAGCTCACTTTCGTAGCCCTGGCTGGTCTTGAACTCACACCGATCCTCCTGCCTCAGCCTCCCGAGTGCTGGGATTACAGGCGTGCACCACCACGCCTGGCCGATAGCTTCTTTTTTGTCTGGTCAGCAATACATGATATTAAAGACTCATTTTTTAAATGAAAACCAGTTTAATTTACTTTTCCAATGGAATACTTAAGATAGCAGTTTTCAGAATTACTAGTAAGTAACTGAGCAACTTTATATTTAGATCCTTGGTTCCAAGGAGAAATCATTGATTTTTTTCTGGAGATATTAGGTACATGTCAGCAGATAATTTTATATACCTAGAAGAATACTGATCTATATTTCCATATATTATCTTAGAGATCATTCTACTTTGATTCCTTTTTTTTTTTTTTTTTTTTTTTTTGTGGAACCGGGGATTGAACTCAGGTCCTTGAGTTTGCCAGGCAAGCACTTATTCTACTGAGCTATCTGCCCAGCCCCTACTTTGATTCCTTTTTAACAGCTGCATAATGTTACATTTTAGCTATATACCAAATATATTTTTTTTCAGTGAACTATATTTTAGCCAAAGCTTCCATGATGGCCATTTCTTTTGGGGAGGGGGGGAATGGGGGTGGTACCAGGGATCAAACTCAGAACTTTGCACTTGCCAGGCAGGCACTTATTCCACTTAGCTATCTCCCTGGCCCCTGACTGATGGCCATTTATTCAGAATTGCTTAATATTTTAGAAGTATTAATTAGAGTAAATAAGTAGTATCTCATAGATCTATAAATTAAAGATACAAATGAAGAATTATTGTCAATTAAAACATTAACATAAAATTAGGGACTAGAATATGAACACTTGAGATATAGATCACCAGACTGGATCAAAAAGTTCAAGTTACATAGTGATTAAAAAAAAAAATCCCAAACACCAAAATAATAAACCACCACAGTCCTGGTACAAATTAATCAAGGGAACAGAACAGAGGATGCAGCAGTAACTACAGACATACTCAGTGACCTGAGAAAGGGGACAAAAACACGTTGGAGGAAATGTAGCTTCTTCATTTAGAGCATGGTGCTGAGAAAACTTGCTACACATATGTAAAAGAGGCTAGACCTGGATATCAACATGTACTAAAATAAAATAAAAATGGACCAAAGATCTAAATATAAACACTACATAAACACAAAAGCAACCTGCTGGAAGATAAAATAGGTAAACCTCAGGGTGGGGTGGGGTTGGGGGGAATAAAAAACAAAAACCAGAAATCAAATAATAACAAATGCTGCTGAGGTTGTGAGGAAAAAGGAATCTTCCCATGCTATTATTGGTGGGAATGTAAACTAGAACAACAACTACAGGAAATCACTGCAGAGACTGCTCAAGAGAGTAAAACTAGAAATTCCATTTGACCCAGCTATTGCACTTTTATGTACAATATCTCTCCCAAAGAGTTAGATACTGTATGGTACTATACATGCATGGCTATGCTTATAACAGCACAATTCATAATAACTAAGCCTTGGAAGCAGCCTATATGCCCACCAATAGAAGAATGAATAAAGATAATGTGGTATTCACATATGTATGGAATACAACTCAGTTTTAAAAGAGTATAAATCTTGAGTCATTTGTAGAAAAAATGGATATACCTAGCAAATAATGCCAAGTGTATTAGCTGAAGACACACAGACTTAAGAATCATGCTTTTTCTCATATAAAAGATCCTTAAGTGTAAGTAAAAAATAGGAAAAAACAGGGAGAAAGATCTACTGAAAATGGACAGGCGACTAAGAGATGGAGAGAAGGGTAGGAGGGAGAGAGGACACGAAAAGAACTAAAATGTGTCATGTACAGGTACTCACTGATAGTGACTACAAGTCACTAATGTACTATAATATATAAATAAAATTTTCACAGATATTACTAAACTGATTCCAAGAATTAGAATTTGGTAATTTACCAAATCACCAGTGGCTATCAAACTTACAAATCTAGCAATAAGAGGTAAAAAATGCTATCACTTGTTGGTTTACTTTACATTTCTATTACCATTAAGGAAGTTAAGCATTGTCTAATTTTTCATATGTTTTGATTATCTGTTCTAAGACGAATTTCAGAAACATTATATTAGCAAATGAAGCCCTTTTTGTCATATGAACGCATATATGTCCCATCTCGTCCCAAAATATGTATACTTGTAGTTCTGGGGATTCAACTTGGGACCTTGCACTTGCCAGGTAGGTGCTTATGCTGCTGAGCTGTATCCCCACACTACAAATATGTATTCCTACAGTTTTTCACTTATTCTTGTCACGATTAGCATTTTCTTCTTATTTAACAAATTTTAAATCTATTATTGCTTGCTCTGAGTATTAAACTTTACATTTTCTTCTATGTCAAGAATTAGGGGTGATCAAAGGACCAAATGCAGCTATTTTTATAAACCAATTTTACTGGAATATGCTAAGCTGATTTTTGCTTGTATTATCCATTTTTGCTGGTGAGATATGATACTGTATGACCAGAAAAACCTAGAATACTTATCTTGCTTTGTCTACTGAAAAAAAGGGAAAAACATTTCTTACATGTTTTCTTACAGTATCATTTTTATAAATTTTCATCTTTGTAAAGAGTTTTTTATTTTATTTATTATTTTTATTCTTGTTTCAGAACCTTTGTTTATTCACTCATTTTTATGGCCGGCTCAGCCTGCCCCAAGGGTAGGGCTGGTGCAGCATGTGGTGCCGGGGATCGAACCGCAGTCCCTGAAGCTGCCCAAGCTTCCCCGAGCAGGTGCTTTAGACCACTGAGCCATCCTGCTGGGCCCTAAATTTTCATCTTTGAAACATCTGGAATTTACTTTGGTCTAAGATACTGAACCACCTTGGCCTTGATTCAGTTATACCACACTACTGAAATATCCTCTCACTGATTTAAAGGCTACCTTTTTCAGAGGTTTACATTCCCTTTCACTTGGTGGTAAAATTTATCAATTTTATTGCATATATTTAGGATCTATCATATGATGCTATGTATGTATGTATGTATGTATGTTATGGCTGGCTCAGCCTGCCATGGGGGTGCTACTGGTGCAGCATGTGGTGCTGGGGATCGAACCTCAGTCGCTGCAGTTGCCTAAGCAGGTGCTTTAGACTGCTATCTCCCAGACTGAAAGAATTTTTTTTGAGACAAGGTCTCACTGTGCGGTTCAGGTTGGCCTTGAGCTCACCTATGTGGTCCAGGCTGGTCTTGAACTTGCACTGATCCTCCTGCCTCAGCCTCCTAAGTGCTGGGATTACAGGCGTGCACGACCACGCCCGGCTTATAATATGATGCTTTGATGATCCCCATTTTCCTTTATTTTGTCCATTTCTAGATTTTCTATTATATTCCACTGATTTGGAAGGTTATTTATTTTATTTTATTTATTTATTTTTTTGTCTTTTTGAGACAGGGTCTCGCTATGCAGTTGAGGCTGGTCCTGAGCTCACTTTTGTAGCCCAGGCTGGTCTCAAACTCGCACCAATCCTCCTGCCTCAGCCTCCCGAGTGCTGGGATTACAAGCGTGTGCCACCACGCCTGGCTGGAAGGTTATTTATTTTAAAATGAGAGTCAGTTCAGAATAATTGTTTTGAAAACAATATCAAACTGATTAAATTAAAATGTTATATTTGGATCTCTATACAAATAAATATGTCTAGGATTTCCAACCTGATCTTTATGTATCTATGTAGTGTTACAAAGAGTATACCAGTAAACTGACTTATAAATATGCCAGAACTTCCTAGTTTCTTATAAGATCATGCCTAAGTAATAATAAAAGATCTTAAACTAAGAAACTACCATTAACACATGTATAATAGTTCTCTCACTCCAATACTACTTACTAATCTGCTCTCATGCTTGCCTGCTTGCTCGCTCCTCATTCTCTCTCTCTCTCTCTCTCTCTCTCTCTCTGTCTCTTATTTTTTTATCTTTTCCAGAACCAGGGATAAGACTCAGGCCCTTGCGCTTGCCAGGTAAATGCTTATTCTATTGAGCTATCTCCCCAGCCCCTATCTCATACTTTAGATATTAGTGTCAATGGTCCTTAGTCATGAAACACAAAAAAAGTTCTTTGTTGTAACAGTTTCAAATGTATCAACACTTTCAAGACTACATCTTTGAAACTATATCAATTACATGTAGACGGGGAGCAGTAATATCAAAAGGATGCTTCTCACCATCCTTCTGAAGCTGTGCTCCTGCTTCTGTAGCTGCTGTTGGAGCCACCACGGACACAGGCTGTAAAACACATACACACACCACAAAATCTTTAGTGTTAATCATTTTACCCTGTTCCTTTTACTCTGATCTTTTTGAAAAATGGCGGAAAACTAGTGTATGTGAAGGGAGTTTCTTTTATAACCTAAAAATAAGGAAGGTATCTCATTTTAAGAGTAATTTTGAGTCTTATCCTTTATTGCTTTTTCTCATAGGATACTTAAGAACACAACAGGGATTTACAGAAATTTAATCAAAACACTGTTGTCTTGTTGGGTGTGGCAGCACATGCCTATAATCCTTGCACTTAGGAGTCTGGGTAGGAGGATCACCATGAGCTCAAGGCCAGTCTAAACTTGGGCCAGTGAGATAGCTCAGTGATGTAAAGTGCCTGCTTAGGAAAGCTTAGGCAACCGCAGGAACCATGGTTCAATTCCCAGCACCACATGCTGTGCCAGCTCCACCCCCATGGTGGGCTGACATAACATAAAGTTAAAAAAAAACAAACTATATAGCAAGATTCTGTTTAAAACAAAACTTAAAACCAAAACAAACCATTTCTCTTTCAAAGTTTAGCCTCCTCCAGAGCACAAATAAAAAATCCGCAGGGTTAACCTGTGATAAAAACCTAACTACATATATGACAAAAACAGTGTCTTTTAAATCTTTTTTATAATTATACTGTGGAGCCAGAACCTGTCTCATTTCTGTTAACTGGAATAGTAGGGACTCTAAACTAGGCATTCAGGTAGTAACAATGACTTAGGTTACACTTTGTGTTTTAGAAATACAACAGATTTGGGTTAGAGTCTATCAAGGTTTTAAAACACTTACACCACTTGCAGAGGTCACTGTAATACTCTCTGGACTAAGTGTTCGCTTCAATTGAGCATCAAGATCTTCTAGAGGTTGTTGAGACTGAGCAGAAAAGTTACAATAGGTATAAGTTCTTTGGCATCTTCAGAGCTACTATGTATAGGCAATTTATATAGGACATATATCTTATGTTATAGATGATATAACATGTTTTCACTGACTATAGTACATTAAAAATAGTATAAAGCTTTCATAATTTAAGTGTCTCAAGATTATATGCCAGTTCTAACAAGCCTTAGGGTACATTAGCCACATTTTTGTGATTTGAAGCTTCACAGGCTTAGCTATGCTTGACATTATTCAAAGTGATAGAAAATGTCTTGTTTTAAAATGTATTCTGAAAAATGCATCAAGATCTATTGATAGACCAACTGCACCCCAGGTTCCCTATTTTATTTCTCAGTTTCATATAACTTTCTGGGAACCAATCCCTGTGATAAGAAATAGAAATAATAGGTTTTTTCACAATCAAGTAATATTTCTCTCATCTTCAGATTTTACGACACATCCTTCCATTGTACAGATGGTAGCAAGGGAGTCTGGACAGTGCCATGCAACTCAGTGTTATACTTTTTATTTTTGCTAGTCTCTTTTCTACTCTGGTTTCTATCAACCATTCTTATATACTTATTCTCACATGGCTTTACTTATGCTTTTCCTTATATATGGAAGCATTACTTACTCTTACCCTTAACATTTTTCATTATGTTTTAAACCTTCTCAGGAATCTGAATGCTTTTTTTTTGTTTGCTTTAGTTTGAAACCAGATTTCACTATGTTGCCCAGGCTGCCCTTATGCTTCTAGGCCCAAGTAGCCTCTTGCCTCAGCCTCCAAGTGCTGGAGGAACAGATGCACACCACTTGGCCCAGCTGTTGAATGCTCAAACTCTGAATTTCAATTTTCACAGTGGACTTTAAAAACTCACGGTTGGTGGAATGTTCCTTTTTGGGGGGGGGGGGGGCCTGGCTCAGTCTGCCTTAATGTGCCTGAGTCTGTCCAAGCAGGCGCTTTAAACAACTGAGTGAACCAGCAAGTTGCCCCCGCCAAGTATTTTTTTTTTTTTTTTCCTAAAGAGTATACTGTAGCAAGTTCTTTTATTGTATTTTAATGAAAATCAGATCACAGGAGGCTGCACTAGGCTTCCTGTGTAGGCAGTCTGTCATGTTTTTAAAAGAATATGTAATTCCAAAATGAATTCCTAATTTAGTTACAATTAGCTTGTCTTGTGTGAGAAGCGTTTTCATGGGTACCATGGACTTACAAGTATTTTTCCATAGGTTTTCAATTAAGTATGCTATAGTGGGACCAGAGTAAGAAAAGGGCAATAATTTATACAGGTAGTTCTGACTACCACTGTACCCCTAGGACTATGAGAAAGGAGTCTCAAGTTCACACTGCAGGTCTCAGTTCCTCTAATCCTAATACCAAATGTTTTCTACATGACCTTAAATAATATTCTAAACAAAAGAATTATGAAGCTTTTTATTTTATTTAGGTTATATCTGTGTCATTTGCTACACTTTTTTTTTTTTTTTTTTTAAAGAAAGGTGTTACTGAGCCCATGTCAAAAAGGATCCAGATGCCAAAAGCATGCAATGGAGAATTCAGACAAGTGTTATAAAAGACAGTAAGGGCATAGAAAGAAATCTGCCTCATCTTGGGGCACCTGAGTTAGTGAAGGTCCAGGAAAAAGTGGCAGGTGCTCATTGGATAGAGTACCAGCAGAAAGTTCAGTACCCACTGACAGCACCTATAGATAGTGAAGAAAAATTTAAGTCTATGAGACATTAATAAAAGACTACATTGCTAAAGAGCACATCAACTAATTTAAATGGAAGCCTAAGAATAAAATGTTATCTATTTAAATTGTGGTAATTTACAGTCTGGTATGTTCTCAATAAAGAACATTATAACTAATGGTATTACTCTATGGCTATTATGAAATACCCATGAAATGAATAAAGTAGTGTAAAAGGTTATTCCCTAGAGAAAAGAAAAAAAGACAAAGTCTATATGCACATTAGAGGCACAGTGAAGACTTTTGGGGATGGGGCAGTTTTGTGAATTGTATCTAGGGCTTTTACACTTACCCATATCCACCATCCTTTTTATTATGAGATAGTCTTGCTAGTCCACTAAGTTGTTCCTGCCTCAGTCTCCCAAGAGCCCTGGGATTACAAATGTGTACTACAACACCTGGCCAATCCAAATATTATTTATTGTCTTTTTGAGATAGGGTCTCGCTATGCAGTTCAGGTTGGCCTTGAGCTCACTTTTGTAGCCCAGGCTAGTCTTGAACTCGCAATGATCCTCCTGCCTCAGCCTACCCAGTGCTGGGATTACAGGTATGCACCACCACGCCCAGCTAGTCCAAATATTTTTGAGTCATTTATTTGATATAAAATCATCAGGCTTTTGATCAGAAAAGTAAAGACATCTCTAAGAAAACAGGTTGGTTTAGAAATAACCAAAGAATAGGTATGATAAAAAAAAAGACAAAAAAGCTGATAATACAAAGTAATTTTCTGTTTTGAGTAAAAACTATTCCAATGGTCTCTGATTTATGGCTTACCTTAAAAATTGACTTTATGTTATAAGACATATACGTTTAATTTTATGTTGTCTATAAAATTAAGGAAAATAACTAGGTTGGGGGAGATTATTTTAAAGATGGGGCTTATTCCAATTCCCGGGCTTAAGTCCACTTAGATTTTTTTTTTAGGCCTCTGTACTGAATTACATTTCTAGCCCCCTTTTTTTTTTGCCTTTTTAAAAACAAGGAGTTCTCACTAAGGTGCTAAGTTGCCTAGACAGGGATCACACTTAATATCATTCTGCCTTAGCCTCCCAGAATGCTAGGATTACAGGGAATGCACCACTACAAAATTTTTAAATTTTATTTACTCTCAAGCTAATAAGATATAGTATGTCTTTTGTGATGCTGAACAGCGACAGCAAGCCACAGCTTTGTCAGTCACACTGTCACAAAGACAACTGATATCCTAGTGTTCAGTGTTGCTAAACTACAATGTTCAGTTAGATTAAGTGTAATACATGCATTTTTGACTTCTGCAATTTTAAATTTCAAGATGGGTTCATAGAGGCTTGACCCCATTTAAAGTTGAGAAACATCTGTATTACAAAACTGTGAAAACAATGCAAAAACAGGTAAAGCATATAAATCAGCAGACATAATAAGGACTTGTTAGTTTTGGAGATTAGAGAAGTTGAAGACAGCTGAATGAGAAGATATCCAATACAGAATTTGAAACATTCTACTTATTTTATCCTAAAATTAGATACTTTTCCCTACCTCTATAACACTTTCAATTTTTTTTAAAAATAGCAAATTATACATGTGTAGAACCTATCAAAAGCAGAAAATTTGCTTCATTTTCAGGTGAAGTAAGTGGTGAACTACTGTTACTGTGGATACTGTGCCAACAGATGCTTTTAGCTTTCTTCTGGGGTAAAGATTTCTTTGGTTTATCCCAAGTTTAAGGAAATGCCCATATTTGACATGAGAATTATATATTCTTAGGAACTGTGCAATATTAATTAACCCCTAACATCTGCCATAGCTTAAAAAAGGTGAAAAATCTTATGTTCAAGATACATACATCAGGTCTGCATTTTGTCCTCTGAATAACTACTATGAAGACAATATGTGTTGTATTAATTATTGTAACTATCCTACTAACTTGTTTTGAAACTGTATCATTGCTATTTTATCTTTTTTTCATTAAAATGAATAAAAAAATCAAAGGCTTGTGCTAATATTCTTTGGACAAGATATCATGGCTATATCTTAAACTCTGAAAAACTACTATGAAAACAATATAAAATGTATCAATTATTGTAAATCTACTAATTTGTTTTACAATTATTTCATTGCTTTTTTTCTTTAACATAAAACCAATGGCCGGGCGTGGTGGCTCACGCCTATAATCCCAGCACTCGGGAGGCTGAGACAGGAGGTTCGGTGTAAGTTCGAGACTAGCCTGGGCTACAAAAGTGAGCTCAAGGCCAGCCTGAACTGCATAGTGAGACCGTGTCTCAAAAAGACAAAAAACAAAACAAAACAAAACAAAACAAAACAAACAACAACAAAAAAACCCAATAAACTGGCTTAAAAAAAGATACATTCTTTTTTTTTAAAAATGTATTTTATGTAGGGTCTTACTATGTAGCTCAGACTTATCATCTTCCTGTTTTCAGCCTCCTCAGTGCTGGGATTATAGGCATGCACCACCATACCTAGTCTTGGTGGCCAACTCAGCTGGCCCAGGGGCGGGACTGGCATGGAAATGTGGTACCAGGGATAGAACCTCCATCCCTGTGCTTGCCTAAACAAACACTTAATCTTCTGAGCTATCTCACCAGCCCAAGATACAGAAATTCTAAAACTACCATGAATTTAACACCAAGTATATTTATTATTACATTACTTCCAAGGCTGATTTGAAGAATGCAATTAGGTGAAAGAAAAAGGACTCCCCCATTTATCTAATTATTTTGAAATGATCTTACCGGAGCCTTCGTTACAGGTGGCTTTGTGGGAGCAACTCCAGGTTTCACTCCTGATGCTGTGCTGAATGGGGCTGAAACACAGCTCCCTGGGGTAGAAAGTTGTCCAGGTGTGGCCACTGGTGTAACTAACAAACCAGTTGTTCCTAATGGCAAATTGGTTGGTGGTAAGCAAGTACTTGTAGTGCAAGTCATGAGTTTGCTTGGTGCAACAGCAGTTGTTGGGATGCCTGGTGTGACCGTGGTCTCTACTACTAGTGATGTTTCTAGTGAGACAGAGGCATGCTGAGTTCCAGAGGAGCTGTGTTCGCTAAAGAGAGACCGTAGCTTTTCCTCTAGAGTTTTTATGTCATCAATCCCAGGAGCTTTGGGCTGGGTATCAGTATCTATTTCTGGACAGTGGGTGTGTGGCTGGTTGAGAAGCAAGGCCGGCTGGGGCTGACTATGAATGAGTGTCTGCTGTACAGCAGGCACACCGGAAACAGGCTGGACCAAGGGTGGGATACTGGGGACTTGAGGTAATAAAGGTGCAGAAGCAGGAACTACTGCCTGGGGAAGGACAGGCGTGGATGCTACAACTGGTGGGATGGCCAAAGGATGCAATCCACCAGGCTGAGAACTAGAACTAGCCACTCCTGTTCCAGGGGAGGAAGAAGATGGTGCAGAGAAGGGCAAAGCCAACCCAGCTGTACTGCTATCAAGTACTTTGTCTAACGAGGGTGCACTAACCGCCACTGTTTCAGCTGGAGCAGTAGTAGAGGTGCTGCTGCTGAGCTGAAGAGATGGTTGTGAAATGATGCTTGTGAGTGGAGTGGTAGCAGAAACTGAGGCTACCCCAGCAGTACCACCTGCTGCCTGCTGAGATAAAACAGTTGGAGGCTTGGTACCTGAGGCAGCTGTACTGCCTAAGACAGAGGCTGAAGTCACTGAAACTGTTACAGAAGGAAAAGTGCCTGTACTAGGAACAATGCTCCCAGATGTGGCAGCCTGAATTGGCTGGGATGTCGTAGGCACTGAGACAACTGCAGGGACAGTGGTGCCTGACACTACAGTGGAGGGTACTGGCAACCCAGACACAGGTGGTTCAGGAAGACCACTTGAAGTTACTGCACTTGTGCCAGTGACAACTCCAGCAACCCCCTTTTCAGTGGGCATTATAACCTCAGGCTGTATTACTGATGTGGAAATGCCATTAAGAGGGCTGCTTGTTATAGGGACTGCTACTGAAGATGTGGGTACTGCAGTGGTTGGAGGGCCTCCAGCAGTACTACCAAAGAAAGGAGGAAACGTTGGTCCTGTTTGACTAAAGTTTGGGGGTGCTGTACTGGGTCCTTCAGTCATCTGAGTACGTTTAAGCTCAGAAAATGCCTGCTGGAGACTGAGAGATGAGGCAGAGTGAGATAAGTTCATTCCAGGGCCCTGAGATGTGGAGACAGCAACTGCAAAGAAAAACAAGCATATATGAATCAATCCATTCAAACAAGACAGATTTAAGATTTTTCTAATAACCTACTTCTAGACTGCTAACAATGCTACCTATCAACAAGGTCTAAAAAATTTCCCAAGGAAATGACTGGATCTAAAACAGCAAAGTGAAATAGTCGTTTGATCAAATAAGTAACCTGAAAACGTATATGATTCTAAATTCAACATTAAACATATACTACAGTATCTACTTCATTATATCTAGCATGGCTTTTCCTTTAACCCTTTTTATCTATTTTTTTTTCCCCTATGTTATTTAGAGCTGCTATAGAATTTGCAGAAGTATGTAGCAGAATCAGTCTTTACCTGTATCTGGTATTTCACTGGTGAAAATTTTTGACTCTCGTAACCGACTTTCTGGCACAGGACTTACTATGAATCTCCTTCCAGCTGAATGAACAACTTGAGTTAAAGAACTGGTAGGAGGAACACCTAGACAAAAATAAATAAATCACTTATTTGTTTCACTGTATTCACTGCTGGTGCACAAAACTTAAAGGTTAAAAGAAAAGAAAGAAGCCAGGTGTGGTGGCGCACTCCTGTAATCCCAGCACTTGGGAGGCTGAGGCAGGAGGATCGGTGTGAGTTCGCGACCAGCCTGGGCTACAAAAGTGAGCTCAAAGCCAGCCTGAACTGCATAGTGAGACCCTGTCTCAAAAAGACAAAAAAAAAAAAGTAAAGAAAGAAATAAATTCACCTATTTGCTGTGGCATGGAAGATGCAGGAATTGGTTGTTTGAATTCTCCTTCCAATTTCTACAAAAAACAAAAGTAATTAAGGCAAATCATCACATGTGAAGAGTGTGAATGCTTGTTCTGTCACAGATGAAATGTGTGATCAGTAGACATTTTGCATGGTAAATTTAGCACTATGTAAAGATTTCAAAAGAAAAACCAAAGCTTTACTATGGGAATGGTGCACCTACCTGAGAACCTGAAAAACCATAGTCATCCTTTCCCTGTAGACTCTCTAGTCCCTGGTCACCCTCTGGCTCCACACTGACATCTTCACTCAGCATCTCATCAGCTTTTTCAATAATTTCCCGTACCTGATCCACAAAAGACTCTCTCTCTATTGCTAGAATAAAGTCATTGTTTACCTGTAAAAGAAGTGTGATTATTAGCATGGTATATTAAGATTTAAGTCATTCATTTATTGCTTTTGTAACTTCTAGTCTACCTGCACATCTACTGTATTATTTATTGGTATTTAAATCAGTTATGTTTTTAAGAACTTTAACACTTAGACACATCCTAGACAAAAAACATCTCTGGACTGGCTGTTTTTATTATGGTCATACTAGAATAAAGATATACATACCTGCCTAGATAAACATGGATCACAAAACATGGACAGCTACCTGGGTAAATAAGATATTCAGATCAAGTATTACAGTAAAACTGTAACTCCAAATGTAACCTACCATAATTGTTGCTATCTCCTCAGGGTTGTCACCATCTAGGTCAAACTTGAATGTAACCATTTTCCGATTATGAGTCTCTAACTGACATTCTACTACCCGGTCTCCTTTATTTGAAACCTAAAAAGAGAAAGTATTTTACTTAAAAAGATTATCTTTAGCTTTATCACTGACCTTGAGAAGATACTCAGGTTAACACTCAAAATTTGTTATGGTTTGTATCTATGTGTCCCTCCAAAGCCTCACCTAGTCACTGGGGCGGGGTTCTAGAGTTTGTGATTAATTCAGGATCCAAGGCTGGGATTATGGGTCTGAGTATAGCTGGGACTATAGGTGTGAGCACTACACCCACCCCGGGGCATACCCTAAATGTAGCATAAGGGAGATAGACTTGCTCTCTGTAGTCACTGTTGCCACTGCTCCTCCCATTTGCTCTTAATGCTTTGCTGTTTTTCACTGCTATAAACTGCTGCCCTCTGCCACATGCTACTCTGCCTTAGTCAGCAGAGTGCAGACTGAAACCTCCACTGTTATGCTTTATGTCTAGTTGTCCCCCCAAAGCCTCATGGAGTCATTGGGCGGGGACTTCTAGAGCTTGAGACTTGATCCATGATCCCTGGGATTATAGGTTTTAGTACTGATGGGATTATGGGTGGAAGTACTTCTGGGATTATGGGTGTAGCCTAGGGCAGGAGCTAAGGCAGAGAGCCTGAATGTAATATAAAGAGAGGTAGAGAGACAGACTGGAGCTCTAGCTGTTGCTGCTGCTCTGCTGCCGTGTTGGCTGGCTCCCTCTGCCGCCAGTTTGTCGCTGTTCCGCCGCCATGAACTGGATGCTCTCTGCTCTGTTCCACTCAGCCTTGGGCCAGCCAAATATGGACTGAAACCTCCACGAACCGTGAGCTTACTAAACCTTTCCTTCCTTCATTTTGAGTGTTGGGTATTTGTCCCAGCAACGAGCAAAAAGTAACTAATACATCCACTAACTGTGAGCTAAATGAACTTTTCCTTAATTTTGGGTGTCAAGTATTTTGTCCAAGCAATGAAAGAAAAGTAACTGAGATAAAGCCTGAAGTAGTGGTGTCATCACTGTTCCCTCCAGCACTAATAGAACATTAATACTTTAAACTGATAGCAAAGAAACCCCAACAACAACAATAACAACAACAAAAGAATCCAAAAAGACCATATGAAAGGGCAGGGAAAATAGCTCAGCAGTCTAAGCGCCTGGCTGGCAAGCTCAAGGTCTAGAGTTTGACCCCAGGTACCAAAAAACCCATATGAAATCAGCTTCTTCCACTAGAATCTAAAAGGAATGTAGTCTTTTTTCTACAAACTGGAACTATTCTTTTTCTAAAAGGTAAATACTGCCAGGTATGGTGGTGCATGCCTATAGAGACGCTCAGGCAGGAGGATCATCATTTGTTGGAGTTGAGTGTGGGCTACATAAGCAAGATACTGTCTCAAACAAACGAACAAACAAACCATACAAGAACAACAAAAAAGGTATTGGTGACTTACCAGAGAAATATGGAATTTAAAAGTTTCATTTAGGTCAGTGGTTCTCAACCTGTGGGTCGTGACCCCGGCGGGGGTCGAATGACCAAACAGGGGTTGCCTAAAGCCATTGGAAAATGTTATTTATTTGGAATTACAGTTTTGAAGTAGCCACCAAAATTATTTTTTGGTTTGGGGTCACTGCAACATGAGGAACTGTATTGTGGGGTCATGGCATTAGAAAGGTTGAGAACCACTGATTTAGGTAATCAAAGGATTCTGCCTAAATTTTGATCTATTTGTCTAAGGCTTACGAATTATTAAGTGATACTAATTACTGGACCTATCACTGTTCGATGAATTCTATTTTTACTTTTTTCCTCACATGAAAAATATGATACTCAATTAACTGGGTTTGTGTAGATTAAAAGAGAATAGCGCCCCATCAATTATGTGTAACACAGGGCCCGGCGGGATGGCTCAGTGGTCTAAAACGCCTGCTTGGGAAAGCTTGGGTGGCTTCAGGGACTGTGGTTCGATCCCTGGCACCACATGCTGCGCCAGCCCTGCCCTCGGGGTGGGCTGAGCCGGCCATAAAAATGAGTGAATAAACAAACAGAGGTTCTGAAACAAGAAGAAACAAACAAACAAACAAACAAACAAAAAAAAATTATGTGAAACACAAAGATATCTTTATTTTATAAAATGACTGGATTGGATTTGACAGTCTTTAAAATTCTTCTGAGTGCCAAATTTGTTTTAATGATACAAAGGGCAAAAATCAACACTACTTACATTTAAAATTCTTAATTTGGGGCGTGAAGTCTTTTCATGACGAGAGCGACTTCTTACAGATCTCCGATAATGCCGCTTTGCTGTTCTCCCTTCATGTCTTCCACTGGATGATGGGGCATTCTCGTTGCCATCACTCATACCTGAAGCAACGTCTGAATGTGCACTTTGAAACAAAGAAGTTCAACTTGCGATATGAAGTGTAAAGCTCTGATACTTTGAAGTTTCATACCACCCTACTTACATACCTGTCTATAGAGGAAACCAAAGTGACAGGCTGGGTAGGTTGTGGCTGTGCTACTGGAAGTGGCTCGTGGGGAGCAACCTGAGAGACTCCCTGAGTACTCTGTGAATAGAAAGAATAATTCAAATCTTGGGGATAATATACTGTTTCATCATTCAATATCGCCAATAAGCTCCCTTTACCACTTTTCCCCTTTGTGACCCTCCCTCAAGATCTAGAAGCAGTAAATTTACTCACTAGTAAATTTCAATACTAAGCATCTATAAACAGTGATCTTAAAATTCCAAAGGAAGCTTTTAAAGCTACTTTGTGGTGTAGGCTGCATGGTGTGAGGTCAGCCAACCTAATTGCTAGGCAGAAGGAAACTAACAACTTGTCATGCAGCCAGCATCTAACCAGAAGTGTGCAATAGGGTAGGCAGAGCAAGTGCAAAGATGAACCAGATCTTTTTCTCCTAGTATAGCAACAATGACTGCTGAGAGCACAGCAGGCTGATACTCTTATGGCTGCCAATGGCAAGAGTTTGTGGAAGGATAAGAATAATGGCTAAAGGACTAGCTAGAGAAGTGAAGTGCTAATAGGATCCATCTCCAAGGCACACTCACTTCCCAACAGAACAGCCAGTGGCAACAAGGGCCCCACATTGGCATTTCATTCTGCTGGAAGAAAAAGTCATTTATAAGTTAGTTTGATATAGTCTTTAAATAAGTTCTTCACCAGGGGAGCCTATGATTCTCGTGTCATTTTACATTTTTATCCCATTATATATGTTTCATATAAACCATGCAACAATTTAATTTACCTCTAGAACTGCTTGCTGGGAGGATGTAGTGGGGGGTTGTGCTAAACTCGCTGCTGGTTGGGACACTTGAACCTGTCCTCCTACACCGCCCATAGGAACCGAAAGATTTGATTCCATATAAGGCTGCACCACAGTGGGAAAGTAAGCTGGTGTAGCCAATGCTTCTGTTGGCACAGGAGGGGATAGAACTGTAGAATGGACGCAAACAGAAGCTATGTTGGAAGAGGGAGCAATATTTGAATCTCCCGGATATTGTGGTTGCAGTCGAGGAAAGCCCTGTGACAGAGATGAGGAAGGTGAGTTAGTACAGGTTGGGCCACCAAATTAGCAAATCAGCAAGACATGCCAAAATGCAGGGGTGGGGGTGCACACAGCAAAGAATATTCTCTTACTAATAAAATAAGGAATACTTAAAAAATCATTCTTGAAATGGTAGGTTGATTCCAATCTGGGGATAGTACTCAATAATCATACCTGTAACTGCTAGTTTTTGCTCCCTTCCTCCCTGGAGATTTTCTTTTGGACAAGACTGGGGAACTTGAGATGGTGTTACTATGTGGTTCAGGCTGCCCTTGAAGTTGAAAGCTTTCTGCTTCAGCTCCCTGAATGCTCAGATTACAAATATGTACTACTATGCCCAGTCTGAAGACTGTGTAGGACTGATATAGACTTAATTCCTTCTAGAAAAGCATCTATTTTCTAGCTAATCTTACATGAAGAATACAGGTGTCAGTCATTCTAGTCTTATTACAAAATGCTCATCTTCTAAACCTAAACCCTGAAGTTTCATTGATACTGTATTGCCTACTTTATGCATGTCACCTACATATAAAAATGCAGCCTGATATATTATATTAACCATATCTTGGATTCTGTCAGTTTATAATGAATACAAAGAATATAATTTTTCTCCCAAGGTGCACCTCAAGAAAAATGGGTGAGTCATCATATATCATCACCCTATCCTTTCTCAGAATATTATTAACCTCTCTAGTTTAGATCAGCAATTTTTGTTGTTATTCTGATACTCAACTGCTAGATTTTCAGGTCCCTGATGGTCTGACCCTCTAGTGCCCTCTTTTTTTTGCTAGTCAAAACAATACCTGGTATAGAACATCTCCAGAGGGAAGTGGAACCTCAGCAGCTTGTCCAAGGTTAGCTGGTATTCCCATGGACTGAACTGCTGATGGCAGGAGCTGCGGGTGAACCTGACTTGGCAGCTGAGTCACAGGCTGCAGAAGAGTTGGAAGCTGACTAGGAACCACAGTTGATGCCCCTGGGACTGTAGCTGATGTAGCAGATGAAGCCAAGGTGAGCAAAGGCTGATTAATGGCAGCTGCCATTGTGACGGGAAGGGATGAAAAACATGTTTGAGCCGTAGACACAGGAGGAGTTGATATGGGAATCTGAGAGGCAGAGTACTGTGGGAGTAAAGAAGTGGGAAGTGGCTGTCCCATAGGGAGAAAATGAGCACCAGAGTGGACTGGAACAACTGAGGGTTGTGTTGCAATTGAGATCTGAGGTTCGCCTTGGACAGTTGGTACTGGCTGGGAAACTGGAAGCTGGGAAGGTAAAGAAAAACAAAACAGACTTTTTTAAAAAGCAAGGCTGCCAAAGCAAGAATTAAGTTTGAGCTAAAAGGAAGGAAACAAACAAAATCTTGCATACGTTAATGTAAGTTAATATGCCACATTAAGAATAAGGAAAGGATAGCAAGAGAAAAACAGACTAGTAAACTGGTTTCTGTCTAAACCTTGCACCCTTAAAAGCTCTAATGTTTCATCACTGACAAAAATAAGCCATCTCTGCAGGCAAGTGCTGTTGTTGCTGTTTTTAATAGCTTTATTGGCATGCACGTCATATGCCATAATCCACTGGCATCATATCTGTTGTCACTAAAACCATGACTGATATTCCAGTGGTTAATGAAATTCAAATGAAATTTTTTCATTTCAGGGGGACTTATCCTTATTACATCTACAATTCTTAGCTTTAACACAGCTCTCTAAAAGTGGATTATGGGGGCTGGGGAGATAGCTCAGTAGAATAAGTGCTTGCCTGGCAAGTGCAAGGACCTGAGTCCAATCCCCGGTTCTACAAAAAAAGAGTGGGTTGTGTAGTATGCCATGAATTCTAGGACAAAATCATCCCTATAATTGGAACATTTAAGAAACCGAAATATCTCTTATAATTGATCATGTGTTAGTGTATACTCACTGGTTCATAAAACAGTGCATTTTACAGGCAGCAGTATTTTAGATATGATGACAATAACAATACATTGTGCATATGTAAGCACAGTGATACACAGATAAAACTGAAAAAGGTCATTCAAAAAAGCATACTTCCTACAGGGTACTTTCCAAGTGATTAGAACTACTTACACAAATGAACAAACAAAAAACAAAAACCTCTTCTGCATAAGGAATTTGACAGTATGACTGTTTACAATGAGAGAAGAAGCTGTAGAAATCTACATGAAAATAATTGATAGTTGCAAACCTAGAACATCACACAATTAACCACTTCCAGAGAATGTGACCTGTAGGTTTAGGTACTAAAGCATCATTATTTAACCCATTAATTGTAATACTTGTAACTATTTTATATTGATAACCCTAAAAATAAAATATTTTTAGGTTGTCACTGATGTTATTATGTCCTTTTTTATACTAAATGATACATATGTACAAATGGAGTAATTTTTATATCATTTTGTGAGATTAACCAAGTTCAATAAATATTTCACTATTAGAAAGGACAAGTTACATGGAGATTTCTTTTAGTATCTTTTCAGAAATTAAGAGTTTACCTGTTTTCCTGCTGATGCCTGAGGCAAGACCTGTGGAGCTTGAGGATGACTGACTGGCTGTGTAGTAGTGGCCTCAGTGGAGGTTGCTGTCTGTGTAAGAGAATACTGTATTGTCTGTTGAGGAAGTGCTGTCTGCTGTATTCCCTGCTGCTAAGAATAAAACATAAGGATTCAGATGTTTTGGTTCTTTTGCTTTTGAGTTGGGTCTCAATATATTGCCCAAGCTGGCTCCAATCTCATGGGCTCAATCTGTTCTGCCTCAGCCTTCTCAGTAGCTGGCTTACGGGCATGCACCACCATGTATGGTTCATGATTCAGTTTTATTTCAAAGCACTAATGGCATGTTTCTAAGGAATATAATAAAGCCTTCAATATTTGTAAATAGTGGTAATTTTAGAAATTTAGAAATGCAAATTCATTAATTCCTCTTACGTATGGTTTCCTCAGAATATTCTCTGTGCAGATACCATGCAAAAACTCCAGTTCCCGTTGTGTTTTTCCTCTAGCATTCTTTTTTTTTTTTTTTAAGGTGGGTTTTTTTTTTTTTAATTTTTAATTAATTAATTAATTAATTTATTTCTTGTTTCAGAACCTTTGTTTGTTTATTCACTCATTTTTATGGCTGGCTCAGCCCGCCCCGAGGGCAGGGCTGGCGCAGCATGTGGTGCCGGGGATCAAACCGCGGTCCCTGAAGCTGCCCAAGCCTTCCCATGCAGGCGCTTTAGACCACTGAGCCATCCCGCCAGCCCCCTCCTCTAGCATTCTTTATGGTGCTATTATTACAATTAACCACTATTCCAAAATTTGAGTCCCCACTAGTCCTTTACACAATGTCACCCTCACCCAACCAGCAGGGCTTTGAGAGATACTTAGATAGCATGTCCAAACAACTTCCTTACAATTACTTTCATTATAGCTACAAAACAACATGAACAGTATTGAGCTTTGAACCAAAAATAGTTTCACATTTTAGTTTTACTGTTTCCTAGCTGCATATTATTGTACAGTAAGATTTCTTGTTTTACTAGAAAAATGAAATTTTTAAAAAACAAGAACACCATCATTCTACTCAAAGTGAGGTAGAAGAAATGATATCTGGAAATTATCCATGTGATAAGTACTGACATATAATTATACCCAAATACTACACATTGTAATAAATCAAGAAGAAGAAATAGTACCATTCTAATATTGAAGCCCCTTTTTAAAATAACAAAAAGTGAACATTACAGATGATTTTTCAAGACTCTAATAATTTTAACTAATCTAATTTTTGGTCTTTAAAAACATATTAACACCTGTTCATAATTATTTTAACCTGTATTTCTAATTATAAGGTTAAATTAAAACACCCTAATTCTATTCGTGGCTTGGTACATCATCTTTATGGATTTCTTCCTATAAATTAGTGGTGTATTGTATATACAGGTGTATTGTTACTGAAACAAAACAAAACACAAATACACCCATCCCATAAACAGTAATCTACAAATAGTGAACATTTTGGTTGTTTGAATTTTTTTTTTCTACTTAAAATAGTGCTCTAATGAACAGCATTTTATTTGTATTCTGGTATGTATGTATAACAAATTGGTTACTGCTTGCATAAAGACGAGCTGTTTATTTTGTCTTTATCACACATATACTCACTCTATGTGTGTCTTGGATTTAAGTGATAATCTTTTCTTAATTTTATTTGTTATTTTACTTTTACTTTATCATATTTCTTGTTAGTATAGTAGCTCCATTACTATTTTGTGGTTCACAGACTCACTGTTTTGTGGGTTTTCAAAAAATATAAATCTAAATAATTTATTGTGGAGTTTTTGCTATATTACAGAATTTTGAAGTACCATGTGATATATATATATATATATATATATATATATATATATATATATATATATATATAGTTAAAATCATGTAAGTTTACAAGTTTGAAAAATGGCTAAGAACATTAGAAGTGTTTTTAAAAGTGTGGGAAAGGTTTATAAGAGTGTGGGGAGGACTTACAAAACCTTAAAATATACATAAATGCTAAAATAAATATAACTTTGCTACTTCACTGATTTTCACTTATTGCAGGGGAGGGGGGTCTGGAAGGTAACCGCTTCGATAAGTGAGGCACCACTGTACAGGGTCTCACTATGCAGTTTGGACTCATAGTGATCTTCTTGCCTCAGCCTCCTCAGCACTGGGATGGATTATAGACAGATGTCATCATTCCCAGCATGGTGCCTGGGATTCCATGGGCAGGCACTTAGACCATTGAGCTATTGCCTCAATCCTGTTTAATTATTTCTAATAGTATATTCCTACTTTACCATTCAGGAATGAATGAGTGTTGAATTATATAAAAGCTTAAAAAAAAAAAAAGAAAAGAATTATATAAAAGCTTTCCCCTAAAACTAAGATAACACACGTTAATGCTATTTTTGGGTTTTGTTTGGCCAGTTCAACCTGCCCAAGGGGTGGGGCTAGTGCAGCACATGATGCTAGGGATTAAGTCATGGTTTTTGTGCTTTGCCTAAGTAGGCGCTTTAGACCACTGAGCTATCTCGCTGATCCAACCCTAACTCTGAATATCAGACCTTTACCCTTATTTTCCCATTGAAAAGGAAGAACTAAAAACCAGACCCTTTTTTTGCCAACATAAACATATTTAAACATTAAGGAATATGAATATATATATAATTATCTCTCTCATTAATTTTTTACTTAATTAGAACAGTTACATAAAATGTATTAATTCAAAAACACTGTTCCCCTTTCCTGGAACTCTTCAAAGGTAAGACAATAACATTTTTATTTTCCCTCTGTGGGTGCTCTGGCAATTTTCTAGCATAACGTAGCACTTTCCCTTTTAGCTCTCCTGATGCAGAATTTGAAGTGGTAAGCATTTGTTTGGACACTATGAGTTCAGGTGGACTTTTTTTCATTTATTTTGTAGGTGTATATTTATGTAAACTTTGTATAACTTAAGGGATCTTTAAACAAATTATCTGTAACCATATATGGATTGAAGCGCGGTGGCACACATTTATAATCTCAGCACTCATAGCCGGGCGTGGTGGCTCACACCTGTAATCCTAGCACTCGGGAGGCTGAGGCAGGAGGATTGGTGCGAGTTCGAGACCAGCTGGGGCTACAAAAGTGAGCTCAAGGCCAGCCTCAACTGCATAATGAGACCCTGTCTCAAAAAGACAAAAAAAAAAAAAAAAAAAAAAAAAAAAAAAAAAAAAAAAAAAAAAAAAAAAAAAAAAAAAAAAAAAATCTTAGCACTCAGGGAGCTGAGGCAGGAGGACTGTTATGAGTTCAAGACCAGCCTGAATTATAAGGGGCCCCGGCAGGATGGCTCAATGGTCTAAAGTGCCTGCTTAGGAAAGCTTGGGCAGCTTCAGGGACCACGGTTTGATCCCTGGCACCACATGCTGCACCAGCCCTGCCCTCTGGGCAAGCTGAGCCAGCCATAAAACAAACAAACAAACAAAAGTTCTACAACAAGAAAAAAAAATAAAATTCTAAAAAAAATAAAGGATAATGAGAATTCTGTAATATAACAGTATAAAGATTTGAATACATGGAATTTTCTTTTAAGGAATAAATATAAAGGGGAAAAAAATCCCACCTTATACTGTATTAGGTGATTCAATAATCACAAAATCTCTACTCTTTCCCAGTCTTGTCAGTTTACAATCAGGCTCACATGAAAATTTGGATTCTGAACAACTCTTTCTTGAACTTACAGCTTTATATATCTTTACATTCTATGCCAAAATAAACACATACCTGTTTCCATCTCTTAGTTGTTTTTTTTTGAACAGGGACTCAAACTTGCCAGCCATACACTGTGCCATTGAGCTGTACCCCTGACCCCTGACCCTTACATTTTTATCTTTTCAGTCTTCTACCTTTGCTCTTACTGCTCCTTTTTCCCTTTTAGGTCTGGACTAATTCTTTATTCTTTCATCTGAATCTAACTCAAATCAAAATGTATATTATCATTTATATATGAAGTCTTCCAATAACTCTCTTCTACTCAGGAGAGATGTTAATTTCTTTCCCTTTGGGCACATAACTGGGTAGAAATGGTAGTCAGACTACTTAAGCTCTTTTTATAAGCTATAATATAGATTTAGGTAAGTTGCTCAAACTTCTCTACGTCTCAGCTTCCCACTAATAAAATGGAAATGATACTATCTATATTTATAAGATTTTCATAGTGACTAAATAAAAACATAGGTAAACTGCCTTGCACATTGTATACATCAGCTATTCTCCTTATTTATTTTGTGGAAGCACACATATGCTTAACACATTATTTAGGTTCACTGACAGCAGTCATTATCTAGTCCATCTTGGTTAACTCACAGTATCGGAAATCAGTAAGAAAAAAAATAAAAAAGAAATCTATTTAGTTTTGGATGGAGTTCAGGCTGAGGGACTATAGACTGTATTTCCTCACTCTTTGCTTATGAAAAATGATAGGCATCTATGTCAATGGCACTTCAGGGTAGGACAAAAAAGCATGACCTGCTATGCTTATCGACACCATGGCAGCCAAGAGTTATGTATGGTTTCACATACCAGCCCATCCTACGATTTGCAGAAATTTATTTCATGAAACCAATTTGAGCTGTTCTCACTATGTATGGTTGCCTACACAGTAGACATGGCTGCTTCACATAAAACATACATGCTCCTCAGCTGCACAGATGAAGAATACCTGAATATTCTATAGCAGTGATGAAGACCCTTCAGGCTTTTAATGATACAAACAGCCTGACATAGGATGCATGCCATAAGTTTGCCCCTGTTGTTCTACAAGTACTCTTACAGAAAAGAAGCACTTATTAGGATAACTCACAGCCTTGATTACATATCCCCATCCTTATTATGGCAAAACATTACTTCTTTGCAAATTATTCCTATTACCTAATATCAGTGAGGAACTACATTTAACTTTAAAATGACTAGTCTGGCCACATATATAAGAATTACCATTAATCTCTTGAGTTTCTTGGACCTTTTGGAACAGATCACGCAAAATGAGAAGTTTAATGAAAGATTTGCTTCTAGTCTTTCAGCAGTAGTTGTCCTTAAGGTTTTATTCAGTGCCTTGTAGTATACAATATGGTACTACATCCCAAATAGTAGATATAATTTACAAAGAATTTAGGATTAGAGTCAGGCACAATGAAAAAAATGACAAAGTGCTCAAATGTAGACAAGTCATAAATGTAAGTAGAAACAAACTGATGTCTTTGTATTCTTTATGTGTATAATCAGTTAAAAAGGCAGATAACTTATATCAGTAACAATGATTCTTTTAAAATGTGGAGGACCAGCAGATGAGTGACTCTTATTGAAAGGGGAGCAATTGTTTCCACTTTGGCTGAATCTAACCAAATTTCCATGTATTGATTACATGGAAACTGGCCAGGACTTTTCCTTATTTCTTCAATTGGCTTTGAGCAATGCACTTCGGTCCAGCTGAGATGCTGGTATACATAGTCTTGGAAGATGACAGGCACTAGTTCCCTGGACTCCCCTGGTGTTCTCCTGTGTGAGCTAGGATAAGGCAGGATGAAGAGCAAATGTTCCATGCTGTTAGCTGAGATTGAGAGCCTATGACTTCCCAGGGCCTGAGAGATTATACATTAGAACTGAAGCACCAATCCCAAAACATTAGATACTACCTCAGTTGTGTTATACAGATTACTCTTCCTGCAGATCCTTTTCTCTGCATATTGCAGAGGTGATTTTGGGCATCCTACCTAGCCCAGCTCACGACATTCACCTACTTCCCACCATTCTCACAGGCTGTCATTCATTCTTAAGCTGTTCCCTTTCTCTTCAAGCCACTTCCTTACAAATTAGTAAAACCTGGATTAAGGCCTTTGCTCTGGACAGCTGTCATTGTGACTGGACTTACGACCGGCGCCCCATAACTACATAATATGCCTCCGTGTCTTTATTGTCACTGTGGTAGACTGTAATCAACTCACTAGAATTCTAATAACTTTTCCATGGGATACAAATACAAACTTCTTGAGCCAGGAAAGGCTATGTTAAAATTTTAACATGTAACTACTAAACAAATAAAAATTTCCTACAATGAACCAAAAAACAAACAAACAAGCCCCTATTACGCTTCTTAATTTCCCTTTCAAAAACTTTGGAAGCCATTTATATCAGGAATCTAACTCACAAAAGATACGAAGCAGTATTTTGGTCAAAACTACTAATCATAAAATATAGTAATGCATTGTTCTCACCTGCTGAGGATGTTGGATAGATTGGGAAGATGGAACCCCTGCTAGGTTACTTGAGGATGGTTGACTCTGGCTCTGCCCCTGTGCCTGGATGAAAACAAGTGAACAAACAAATTAGAGAAGGCCTAAGGTATGTGTACACAGGTCAGACTTGCAATAAGAACTGCTGAGAAGTTTGCTTGATCAAAATGAAACATCAGCTTGATTATGTATGGAGAGGCTTCTGGGGTATCTTTTATAAGAAAAATTTAGAGCAGAATTATACCTTAGAAGATTTCTAATTCCATTCAATAAGAAAACCACTGAAAATTCAAATCTAACTTACCATTGATGCTGAGGGTATAATTTTAGCTGGATAGAATAGTCAGATTCATTAAAAAATTGTTATTGGAAGTGTAATAACCAGGGAAAAAGTGTGGTAAGACTATCAATGTAAAAGAATATTTAATTTGAACAATTTTTAAAAAGACATTTGATAGTGATTATTTGGTTCTTTTTGCTACTTCCTGTAGTGCCATAATAATTTTTAATAAAAATGTCAAAGATCTATTATAATCAACTGATTAGTACCTACATTCATGGTTTTACCCAGGGAACATGTGTCACTATCTAGAGTCATTTTTGGATGTCAGAAAACTGGGAGCAATAGTTGTTGCTAGCATCTGATAGTCAGAAACCAGGGTTGCTGCTAAACATCTTGCAACATACAAAAGTCTCACTCATCATAAAGAATTATCCAAGCCTGAATGCCACTCCTATTGTCTTGAGAATTCCTGACCAAAGTGTTCCAATTATTTCAAAGGCCTAAATTAAAATAAATAAGAAGGTAACAAAGGATTATATATCTAGGTAGCTTAAGGAAACAAAAAGATACTACCTTTGTTATTCCATTTCAATTTAGTTTTATTTTTTGAGACAGGGTTTTACTATGCAGTTCAGGCTGGCCTTGAGCTCACTTTGTAGCCCAAACTGGTCTCAAACTTGCCACAATCCTACCTCAACCTCCTGAGTGCTCAGATTATAGGCATGTAGCAGCATGCCAAGCTTCTATTTAAACTTACAAGAGTTTCTTTGTAGCTTATATGGATATGTCCCATTCCACATGGCTTACCTACCATATTCATTCCTTCTTTGTGATATATTTGTAAATTAACTATTTTATATTTGAAATTTTACCTGGAAATTTAAAAAATGGCTAATATATATATATATATATATATATATATATATATATGTACACACACAATTATTTATTTATTTATTTATTGTTTCAGAACATTTGTTTATTCATCTATTTTTATGGCTGGCTCAGCCTGCTCTGAGGGCAGGGCTGGCGCAGCATATGGTGCCAGGGATCAAACCGTGGTCCCTGCAGCCGCCCAAGCTTTCCCAAGCAGGCGCTTTAGACCACTGACTGAGCCATCCCGCTGGGCCCCATGGCTAATAATATTAATATTTATAATATAAACTACCAAGATTAATCTGATGTGAGTATACAGTATGGCTATGTAGTATAGTTTAAGTTTCTCGGTCTTCTTGCTTTTTAGTGCTACTCTAAGTAATTACTACTTTCTGTACTCTTGGAGTTCTTTATGCCTTTTGTGGGGGAAGAACATAGGAAGAAAGAACATATATTTTATAGAAGACTGGAATATTTAGAAGATTGGAATGAAGTATTGGTGCTCACACTGGCAGCACACATGAAAATTAGAAGGATGTCTTATATAATCTATGTAGATTTACAAGATATATATCCGATATATATCAAAAGAATACATAACATTTCTTGGATTTGTTACTTTGTCATTACTTGCAAAATATATGCCTGTTTACACAAATTTGTTGAGAAAAAAGACCTAGGATAACAAATGTTCTTAACCTTGCAACATACATCAAATTCTTCAAACAAAAATAATACATCTAGCACTCATATTAGATTTAACCCAGGTTCTAAAATTAGAATCAGCCCTTAACTTTATGGATTATTTTTTACATGGACATCTTACATAGTGACTTGATTAACTGATGCTATTTCAAAAAGGCATCTTCATTTATTAAGCCCAATTCCCAAGATGTTTCCTTTTGCTATCTTTTTAGGGCCCTTGCACAAATGAAAATCCTGTGAATTTATACTATTCTAAAAATATTTTTACTATCCTCTATTCATTTCACCTTACAAAAAGACTTTTGTATTATTTTTCAAAATCCTGTACATAGGAACAAACTTAAACTTCAATTTAGTATACCTAATCAACCTTACAGTATAGGAAAAGACACTTTCACTCCTCCTTGAAAATATTACATACATGGGCCTGGCAGGATGGCTCAGTGGTCTAAAGCACCTGCAGGTGGCTGCAGGGACCACGGTTCGATCCCCGGCACCACATGCTGCGCCAGCCCTGCCCTCAGGGCAAACTGAGCCAGTCATAAAAATAAACAAAAAAATAAAATAAAATAAAAAATAAAAAATAAAAAAAAAGAAAATATTACATACAAGGACAAAAGATCTTGACTTTGATGAAAGACTAAAATTTTAGCTTTGGTATTCTTTTTTCCTAAGGGTTGGCAAGCATTACAGGCAAATCAGGTAGCTTTTGCTTCACATTTTGCTCTTAAATACAAAGATTTTATGACCTCCAAAAGATGGGCAACTACTGAAAAAATTAAACAATATTCCTTATAATTCCATGATTTAGGGAAATAAGGGATAAAATATTTAAATATAATTGGGTATAATGGCTTAAAAGAACTGTGGAACTTTTCCTATAACCTGTGGATGGAGTGTAGATCCTCCTGAAGAAAATGAGGCAGATAAGACCTGCTGAGATGTGGTTCCTTGGGGGAAACAGAAGAAAAGTGGGGATTCTTGTAACACTGTCTGAGGCAGATGGACAAAGGGTAATGAGAAGTCAGAGGCAAAAGGTGCAGCTGTTCCCCCTGTAGGGGGAGGTGACAGAAAATCACTGGGATCTGATGAAGTGATTTGTGAGGAATCACTGGAATACTCTGGGCTTCCTATTGGCCAGTTCTGTCCGACAGGCTCTGCCACAGAAACGGTCAGCTCTGGGGCATGGTAATTACGCTGTTCTTCGGTCACAGGCTGCAGGTGGCCATGTAATCCAACTGACTGTGGAGGCGTTTCATCCTGATTTGCATCCACTGCAACTTGTTGATTTCGGTAAGCATGTTGTGGTAAAATTCCACCTCCTTCTCCTGAAGAGGAGCTTGGTGTCTGAGCATGGAATTCAAATACACAGTTGCTTCTGCTCTCATTGCTGTGAGTTAACACAGCAGGCGCAGAATGAGGAACAAAGACAGGGTGAAATTTCAAACATGTAGCATCTGTACTGTGTGGTGGAGAAACACTGGAGAGGGAAGATCCTGAACTCAATCCAGAATCTAATCTTAAATTCTGAAGGTGTCCTACCAGGAAAGCCTGTCCAGATGGAAATTCAAAGACAGCACTTGAGGTAGGGCCCCCTTGCACTGGCTTCTGTTCAGGTATCTGTTTCATATGACTTGACAGGATCGGTGAGTTGTATGAAATGCCCTCATACTGTTCTGCCAACTGGGCCTGGTAATGTACCCCAGCTAGATATACTGCTTCCTGAGGAATGAAATAGCGAGCTTCTTCTGGAAGTACTAGTCCAGGTCTATAGTCACTGTAAACTTGAGTTGGCTCAGACATAGGATGGACCTGTATCTCACATAGCTCTCCAGTTATTCTACTGGCTGTAGTACCCAACATAACTACAGCCTCTGGTGTCCAGTTGGTTGGGCTGCCACCAGGTGGAAGAAGATTCTGGCCCAGAGTCCTCAGCAGGGGTTGAAAGTGGCGAGTCTGGGCTTCCAAGAAGGAGGTGCTCTTACGTCGCTGGGACATGGCTACTTTCGGTGGACAGGTGGGAGGTGGTGAAAAGGAAACTGGACGCTCATGAATAGTTGGGAAAAATATCTGTGATTCTGGGTATGTTGGGGTCCCCCCACACGGATGCGCCACGGACTGAGGCTGTATCAACATGAATAAGACAAGTAATTCATACATTCATATGTTAAATTACATCAGACATGCACAACTAGATAGTTTTGTGTAACCCTATAAAACAGTTACACTAAATTTATCATAAAGAAATAGCAATGCTTTGGAAATTATGTGCAGAGTAAAAAATCCATTAAATACATCCAGGGACAATAAAAGTAATCTATGGTACTCTGCATTAGACAAAGAGCTGCTTTCCCACAACCTTCCTGTTTCAAAATAAAAGGAGGAATTAAACTTACTAAATGATTCTACCTCCGAGTAATGTGCTTGCTTTTTTTTTTTTTTTTGTGGGACTGAGGTTCGAACTCACAACCTTACACTTGCCAGATAGGCAGTTATGCCATGGAGCTATCTCCCCATCCCCGTTTAATGTGCTTTTTACGCCTTAAGATTTTCATCAATGCAAAAAGTTAAACAATAAGCATTAGAGTATAATAGGCCCAAATATTTTTATGATCCTAAGAAGTATGCCTCAATTTAAGCCTAGTCTTCTCATATCCCATATCTTAGTATTCTATACTGTGTTAAGAGGCTTCAGTGTTATTGTTCATCAATTAATGGTATATTTTCTAAGTGAAATTCAGATTTTTGTTGGAGTGTAAACAAACTACTTGACTATGACAGTCATGCCCCTCTTGTCTTTCCCAATCTAGGCACAATTAATAGTTTCACTACATAAAGTAAGTTACAGATGCCAAATTACCAAATATTTACTTTTCTGAATACCATGAATTTTGAGTCTCATAGCCAGTATCAAAATCAGGCAAAATAAGTAATAAACAATAGCCATCTTGATTTGACAGAACTTTTTGTTAAAATAATTTTAAATTTGTCAGTGCTAAATGCAAATGATATATGCAATGATTACTGTATTTACAGACTCCTTTTCAAGAGATTAGTTTTTTTTTTTTTTTTTTTTTTTCTTTTCAAGAGATTAGTTTCATTCTACCAATACAGAAGACTTTTATCATGGTAGCAAAGTGGTTCACCTGTCCATGATAACTAAAAGTGGACTCTATTCAAGACCAGAATGCTCATTTTACTGCTATTTATTCAAGGTATGTCTTGCAACCATAAAACAATATATAAGTAATCATTTTTCTAAATAAAAATCTTAAAGACTCTGGAGTTGCTAGTCCAGAAGGTTAACTATATTGTTTGACTAGAAAAGCAGCAACAGCGTCCCACAGCATGTAAAACTACTGAAAAGAAATATCTGAATAGACATTAACAGAACCAAAGAAAGCCAAACATATTATGTATGTATCTTGTGTATTCACTGGAGTCAAGGCCCTATCTCATTTAATCTAATGGCAAATTAATTCCCAAGAGGGAACATTCAGTTTGCTGACATTATTCTATAAACGATTTTATCAAATAAAGCTATTAAGTTATTATCATCATTATTTTTTGATACTGGGGATCCAACTCAGACCTTGTGCTTGCCAGGCAGATGTTTAAGCTGCTGAGCTATATCTCCAGCCCTACAAATGATTATATCAAAAGCAACCTTACAACTCAAATATTCATCAATGACTATGGTAAAAAAGGATTTATCCAGCTTTCTTAGTATCTCTTAAGAATAAAGTGAAGACAAAATATGTTTGTGTAGAATCTGCTTTTGAGTAAGACAACAATTGGTTACAAAATACATAACACATATTTTGCTATGATATGAAAATGCCAAAACTATGCTAGTGGCAGATACAGAAACATATGAAAGGATTAATTTTATTAGATATTTACTGTTACGAGTCAGTGACATTATAAATATTCTCTCTTTACCTTTTTGCCTTTATTCCCCCTTAAATTTTATTTCAAATATTTCCGTATTGGAGTAACTGGCATCTTAGCATACTATATAACGAAGTTTACAGTTTAGCTGTTCTGTATTTAATTTTCACTACAATTCTTGTTGCCTGGATGTATTCATTGGTAATAGTTTGTCATTTGTCAGGAAGTTTACAATTACATACAGTACTGACAAAGAGGGAAGGCAGGCTGGAGCGTCGATGCTTGCGCTGAGAGGCAGAGTGCATAGGCAGGACACTCTCCAATGCTTTAGAAAGCTTTTCGGCAAAAGTTTCCTCAGGGGCAGTCCGAAGGAGGGAAGGAGAAAGAGATGCAGACAGCACTGGTGGTGGGGTGGAAGGAGCACTGGGAGAGATGCGGGACAGAAAAGGAATGGGAGAAAGATGGGGAACACAAACCGACATGCTACGGCCACGACGAGGCTAAACAGAAAACAAACACATATGAAAAATACAGTACTCTGAAAACAAAATAACCAAATGTACAGTGATAATAAAACATAGTTAACATAAAGATATGTTTCATCCTCTCCAATTCTGCAGTCTGATTTTTTAAGAAGAGATTAAATTCCCCAGGCACATCTAATATTCTCTCAACTCTGTTGGTCAAGTATAGTATATGAACAATCACAAAGAATCTGAAGAAAATACTGATTGTTATGCCTATAAGTAAGAAAAAAGTGACTGAAGGTAAGTAATGAGCAGGAAAAACAATATTAGCTTACAGCTTCTGCAAACAGTAAGATTAAACAAGAAAGTTTAAAGCATATTATAAGATTGGAAGGCTTTAAGACTGGATTATTTTGCAGAGCTGCAGAAACTTGAGAACATGATTATTTCTATTTTAGAAGGTATCAGACTAAAAAAGTTTTTGGCTCACAGTATTTTCTTACATTTCCTAATCTTCTCTACAAGGTAAAAAGTGATTATCTAGTAGGAAAAAGATTAGTTTTTTGGAAGAAATTCAAAACGGGATATAGGAAATATTCTGTACTTTTACTAGGTCAAGAGGGAAACATCTTTAATTTCAATTTCTAAAAAATAACTTAAAAGGTCCAGTGGTATCAGATTCAATTTAGATTTTCAAAGTTTGAGGTACCTTAGTAGAAATTAAGCATAGGTACACAGCAATAAGTCTAATAGGATAAGGCTGCTTGGATCAAATTTATTAATTTCCCTTTAGATATTATGAAATATGTAATACATTTTCTTCTCCAAATTGGCTCTGAGACAACAGAATCCTTTGAGATGCATTTGTTGACTACAAGTATTATGATGATTTATTCTTATTCCAAAATTTCACTTACAATTTATACTGCATGTTATTATAAGCCATGATCAAGTTGTTTTTGGAATGAGACATGAACAGAATTATAACTTTCCTTAAAGTCCTTAATAATTCTTTATAATACCTCTACAAAACATTTCATTGTCATTAAAAGACAATACTTTTGGAACAAATAAACACATTACTGACTCAAATATTTAATGTGCTCTAAAATGATGACCCTCTTTCTTTTTCTAAAAGAGATCAATGTTTATTAACATGAAATGAAGGAAACCAAGAGATAAAAGTTTTTTAAAAATCTTGTTATGATTCAGAAAGTAATCAATTGGAAGACAGAAACTGATAAATAAAACACATTTTGTATGCAGTTTTTATGAAGTCCTTCTACCCTACCTAATTAAGTCAAAGGTTAGAAAGTTGACTTGCAGCAATCCTTTAGCCTTAGCCTCTCAAGTGCTGGGATTACAAATATATGCCACCATATCTGCAAAAGCCTGTAATACCAGCACTTGGGAGGCAGAAGCAGGAAGACTATTCCAAGTTCAAGGCCATCCTCGGCTACACAGCCAAAGACCCTTTCTCACAAAGAAAACAAAACAAAACAACCAAATTTAGCAAATTAGTAGTTTGCCTTGTGTTACTGTTGCCATTCATTCTGAGACCCTAGCAAAGCAGACCGATCAATGGATTGTGAAATAAAATCTTTTACTTCAAGCTGTAGCATAAAAGACCAGAGCAAGCAGAGTGTTTGCCAAGAAAGATTTTCATTTAATGAAGAGTAAGAATTCCACAAAGTTGAGAAGACAGAAAAAATTAGTTTGTTTAAAAATCTCACTGAACAGAAGCTATAAAATGATCAGTTCTAAGTTCTTTGAGACAGATAAGGTATTTTAGGTTCTTCTGAAGATGTCAGTCAGTAAAAGACATGGGTATTATCTGATGATCTATCTTTGTATGCTCTACATGACTAGTAAGAGTGGATAATGTATGTGTGCATATAGAATGATCTCCTTAAGTTGATTCTGAAAATCAGTAATAAAACATATTTTCAATAAAGGGCAAAGCAAATGAACATATACTGGGAAAGGGATTTGTATCCAACACAGACTTTAAAGGCAGGAACACGCATAGCAACTGATGATTCAATACAAGCACTAAATTAAAGGGTCATACAAATAAAGGATTTCTTCACTCTAGAGTACTCACATGCAGCATTCTATAATGGTTTGAAGGTCTTACCTGTGTTTTATACAGTAAGAAATCTTATAGAGAATACTTAGTAATTATTTTAATAAATAAACTTTTGAAAAACTCTCTTTACCCGATCCCCCAACACTTGTCAGTCTAGTTTATGATGCTTTAAATAATTTATACTCTGACAAGCTAGAGATTACTTTTAATGAAATACTGACTAATCTAAACTTGCACATAATAGTTTCATATAAGCAGATCAGCTAGTTCTCACGAGTCTAATTTACCCCATTTAATCTACTTCAATTATTCTCTATAATAAACCAATTTCTTCTGAAATACAGTCATCCTTCAATATCAGTGGGAGTTTGTTTCCAAGTCCTAGCTATCATCTCTAAATTAGTGATAACCTAATATAATATAAATGCTAAGCAAACAGTTGTTATATTATTTAGGGACTAATGACCAAAAGGTTTGTACATGTCTAAGACATGCAAATTTTAACATTTTAATATCTATATTCACCTATGGAGCCCACAAATGTAGAAGGCTGACTGTACATCATGTATAGCTTCTACTTTAAACTTACATTGCTGCTTGGATAGTAGAAAACATTTGAATTTAGCAAATTATCTCTTGGCTCTTGTTGTAGTATTACACTTTCATCTCTATTTACTTACCATACAGGAAGGTGGATATGCGCCATGTGGCTGAGATTGTGCTTGGACAGCAGCAGCTGTATGTCCTGGAACTGTACCAGTAGAATGTGACTGTTCATGTTGGGAACTATACGAGACTGTCTGTTGGCTGCTCACTCTAGATTCCGTGAACACGGAGGATCCCTGACCACTGTCAGCTGTCCCATCAGCTGAAATGAATCACCAAAACACCAACAAGAAGAAAAACCCAAAAAGCAAAAACAAAAACAAAAGACAGATTACAAAAGGAAGTTCCCATTTCCCATAACATTTTAGAGATTACATCAGGGTTAAATGATTATCTGTATAAACTTTTGAAGTAAATTCCTACATTTAAACAAGGGATTTTTTATTTTATTTTTTTTTTTGAGACAGGGTCTCGCTATGCAGTTGAGGCTGGTCCTGAGCTCACTTTTGTAGCCCAGGCTGGCCTTGAACTCGCACCAATCCTCCTGCCTCAGCCTCCCAGTGCTGGGATTACAGGCGTGAGCCACCACGCCCGGCTTAAAACAAGGGATTTGTTTGGGAAAAAATTTTAATAATTTTAAAAAATTCTTCAGTTACCAAGAATCTTATGAGTAGCAAGGGAAATAAAATGGAGTGTTAGAAGTAAGCCTTAAATTTTATCTGGCTTTCAAAGTCTTACTTGTGGGCTCTCAGTATTAGGTAGTTAATTCAATCAAAAACTAACAGCTACAGGGCTAGAGAGATAGCTCAGTGGCATAAGTGCCTGCCTGGCAAGCACAAGGTCCAGAGTTTGTTTCCTGGTACCGGGGAAAAAAAAGAAAGAAAATAGCCTCTTGGGGCCCGGTGGGATGGCTCAGTGGTCTAAAGCGCCTGCTTAGGAAAGCTTGGGTGGCTACAGGGACCGCGGTTGGATCCCAGGCACCACATGCTGCACCAGCCCTGCCCTCAGGGCAGGCTGAGCCGGCCATGAAAGTAGATGAACAAACAAATGTTCTGAAACAAGAAAAAACAAACAAACAAACAAACAACTACAACCAGGCACAGTGGCACATGCCTGTAATCCCAGCACTTGGGAGGCTGAATCAGGAGGATCAGTACAAGTCTGAGACCAGCCTGGGCTACAAAAGTGAGCTCAAAGCCAGCCTGAACTGCATAGTGAGACCCTGTCTCAAAAAGACAAAACAAACAAACAAAAAAAACCCCTAACAGCTACATTAGTTTTTAGTCCCCCCCACCCAGGATTTTAAGGGAGGGTCTACAAGGTGTTCAGGGTCTCACTACTAGTTCAGACTCATAGTGATCTGCCTGTTTACAGCCTCCCAAGAGCTAGGATTACAAGTGTGCCCCAGCAGCAGGGCTGGCACCCAAGTGTTTAGTCTTAATCCTATTTAATTTTGCTGCAAGAGCTGAACCAGACCAGGGACCAGGGAGACAGCTTAGTGGAGTAAGTGCTTGCCTAGCATGCACAAGGTCCTGAGTTCAATCCCTGGTACTGCAAACAAACAAACAAACAAACAAAAAACAAAGGAACAAAAGAGTTGAACCAGACCAACAGATTTAATTTTTTTTTTAGCTTTTTTGAGACAGGGTCTCGCTATGCAGTTCAGGCTGGCCTTGAGCTCACTTTTGTAGTCCAGGCTGGTCTCAAACTCACAGCGATCCTCCTGCCTCAGCCTCCCAAGTGCTGGGATTATAAGCGTGCACCACTACGCCTGGCTCAACAGATTTAATTTTAAGCAGTTAAATTTATTCATTGTTCATTAACTATTTAAAGTTATTATGAAAAATAATAATTTTTAATTATTTTTTCATACTTATTGCTTTTTTTTCCCCTGAAAAGTAACAATTTACAAATTAGTTTTTGGTTTTTTTTTGGGGGGGGAGTGGGATCAGAGTTCAAACTCATGACTTTACACTTGCCAGGCAAGCACTTGTACCATGGAGATATCTCCCTGGGCCCTATAATTTATAAGTTAGAATCTCCCAAGATATTGCAAATTTTGAAATTATATTCTGATCACATTGCCTCAATGTCTTATCCTTCTATTCTATTAATCATGGCCAAAGGAACCTAAAGAAGCTACACGTCAACCACTTCAAATCCCTTATTATGTGCTGAAATTGTAATTCTGCTCTGAAACAAGACAAAAAGTCAATTTGAAAATCTACAGCAGAGCACTTACAGAGCATGTGCGAGGCCTTGGGTTTGATTCTTAGCACTGAGGGGCAAGGTCAATTGGGAACATCATTAGCATATTTGTTATGCCTCCAATACTTACATAACACAGATATACTTGGTTGCTGGAACTGTAGCTGTTGATGCTGATCTGCCTCAGGTTCTTCTGGTTCTACTTGAGTAGAAACTGAAGCTGATGTGGTGGGAGCAGTAGGTATGCCAGTGTTAGCAGAAGGGAGCTGCTTGATTCCTGTCTGGGATGCACTTGATTGTTCAACCTGCTGTCTAAGACTGCTCTCTTCCTGTTTTCTTTTCTCTTGCTCCTCTCGTACCAACTGGCGCTGTTCTCGTTTTCTCTTAATTAATGACACTCTGTCTTTGATAGCTTTAGCCATGGTCTTATGATCACCTTCACAAACATACCCAGAATCTACCTATAGAATAAAAGGGTATATTAAGAAAATCAGGGTACCAATATAAAACAAGAGAAAACAAAAACCATAGTGCAGCAAGGTAGAGGAGGGGAAGGAACTACTCTCAGGACTAGTTTTCACCAATTATTGGTTTGCATTGCACACTTGCCCACCATTGTGGTACGTGGGCGGGTGCCACCATCTGTTTTGAAACTCCTAGGTGGATGTACTTTTCCACTGAAGACAAAACAAGGGGTACCTAAAACCAGTGTTTAAAAAACAAAATATTTTATTCTAGCCACTCTGTTTCTGATTCATAGTCATTAGCAGGCATTGGTTTTACTTCCTTTCACTAGGAAAACATCCAGATAAAACAACTGTTGCAAATACATAGGAGAGAAAAAAAAAAATCATACCTCAGAAACTTCAAACAATACAAAACATTACCTTTTAAATGTTTCATAGAGCTGGGGAAATAGTTCAGTGGTGTAAGTGCCTGCCTGGCAAGCACAAGGACCTGAGTTTGAGGTTCTGGGTATCCCATGCCAGCCACTGAAACATGGGCATGGTGGTTCATGCCCATAATCCCAGTGCTGGGGAGGCTGAGACAGGTGGATCACTGAGTCTGAGCTGCTTAGTGAGACCCTACACCAAATGAATGAATGAATGAATGAATGAATGAATGGAGTGATCTAAAAAATCTTTTATATTCTCAGGAGCAACTACTATTGAATGGTTCTTCTAAATCCTAATAGAGATATTTGATGAGTAACTTTGCAAAATAATTAACTATTTTAGACATTGTATCAAGCCTAAACATGATGAAGGGTTTCCTTTTGGAAAAATGATCTTATGACAAACCTGCAATAAAGATACAACAAAAAGTACCTAGTAACAACTGATCTCAAGTGCCCTTTAAAGTAAAAATGATGAGTTGGGGATAAAGCTCAGTGGCATAAGCATCTGCTTGGTAAGTGCAAGGCCCTAAATTTGATTATCAGTATCAAAAAAAAAAAAGAAAAGAAAAGAAAAAGAAAGTAAAAACAATTTGTAACTGAAAAAATAAAAAAATTTATAGTTGTGTATGTTTATAGGATTTGTTCAACTCAAAAGCTAATCACTATTTTAAAATAAAACTTGTATTCTAACTTATACAAATTAGAAGTCACTCAACTTCACAGACTTTCAAAATGACGGAGAATACATTTTAGTCTGTTATTTTTTCAAAACCATTTATTTATTTGGTACAAGGTCTCACTATGAAGTTCCCACTTGTTGTGATTTTCCGGTCTCAGCTTCCCCAGCATTTCGAGTACAGGTGTGGGCCCCTATACACCTGGTTTTGGGGCTGGCATGGCACACCTGAGGTTCCAGGGTTGGCATGCCATGTGGTATCAGGAATCACACCTGAATCCTTGTCTTGCCAGGCAGGTGCTTAGTCTGTAGTGCTATCTCCCCAGCCATCTAGTCTGTTCTTTATCTCATCCTTCTTTATATATTTTTTTCCAAAAAAATAAAAGTTTTTTTGTTTGGTTGGGGTTTTTCTGCCCTTTTTCTTTGAAGACAGGGTTTCACTATGCAGTTCAGGCTGGCCTTGAACTCACTTCATAGTCCAGTCTGCCATCTTACTTGCAGTGGCCTCCTCAATCTCTCAGAGTGCTGGGATTAAGGTGTGTGCCACCATGCCCAGTGCTAAGTCAGCTTTTAAGGATCCCACATCCATTATAAAAACAATGCAAAAAAGTACAAAGAGACTTTTTATGTTAATGGCATATGCCACACACATCACTTTATAAACTACTTTTTTGCTGAACAGTATCAATGCATATAAATCTACAGGACTTTTAAGCAGTTGATTAGTTCCAATTTTACCATTTCCTGAGCCACATCTTCTGGCACATCTCTCTCCAAGTCAAAGGAAAACTCAATAGCTTCATTGTCTTTGTATTTTCCCTTTAATTTCTTAATATCTTCAATGCGCAGCCACAACTTAATAGCTATCTTTTCTCCATCATCTTCTTCTGCTAATTCTACCCGTACTCCTGTTTCCTCCTGGAAGAAGGCATGGTTCAAAAGGTCTTTGATGGAATATCTTCCAAAGAGAAGGAAAAGAAAAAGAAACAAAAACAAGATGTTGTTAACTTAAACTTTTCTTTTGAGATGGTGTCTCAGTGTGCTGATACTGCTCAGGCTGATCTTGAATTCCTTGGCTCAAGTGATTCTCCAGCCTCAGCCTCCTGAACCTTGGGACTGCAGACATACAGCACTATGCAAAGCTTGAAAAGATAAAACTTTTAAAATATGGCCATTATTCTTACTTTAAAAAAAGACTGAAAAGGAAAGGGAAAATTTACAATTTATTTCTATATTATTCCACTTTAATACTTTGTGAGTAATAACTGATGACCTTTTTTTTTTTTCTTCTGATGACCTTTTTAAATTTCCTTTTTTTTTCTTTTTCACAGTACCTGGGTCCAAACTTGGAACCTTGCACTTGCCAGGCAGGCACATATCCTGCTGAGCTACCTCCCCAGCCCTGACTTTTAAAAACTACATCCTCTAGGATATCTTGAATGTTTGATCTTCTTGCCTCAGCCTCTATAGAGTGCTGGGATCACAAGTATATACTACCAGATAGTGTCAATTTTTAAATCATAGCCTATCAGAAATATATAACCACTCATATAGTATTTTAATTATAACAAAAATTTCTATTATGCTTTATCTAATCCTTGAATAACATTCAATGAGATATTATGTCCTGATGATTAGGAAAAAAGACTTAGAAAGCTTGAGATCTTGCTTATAGTTCTAAAATTTTTATATGATCGAATCAAACCAAGATCATAAATGTTTTGACTTTTACTTTGCTACTTTCTATATGGCAACTTTTATTTATCGTAATAAAATTCTTTTATTTATTTTTTTCTTGTTTGAGAACTTTTGTTTATTTATTTATTTTTATGGCTGGCTCAGCCTGCCCTGAGGGCAGGGCTGGCGCAGCATGTGGTGCCTGGGATCGAACCGCAGTCCCTGCACCCGCCTAAGCTTTCCTAAGCAGGCGCTTTAGACCACTGAGCCATCCTGCCGGGCCCCGTAATAAAATTCTTTTAATTCCTTTTTCAACAGTTTATGGATTAGAGGGCCAGTGAGATAGCTCAGTGGACTAAGCTCTCACTTAGGTAAGCACAGGTACCAGGGTTCAGTTCCCAGTACTACATGCTGCATTGGCCTTGTCCCTGGGCATGATGAGCTGGTGACCGAGTCCGGGCATGGTGGCATAAGCCTATAATCCCAGAACTGGGGAAGCTGAAAGTAGGAGGATCACTAAGAGTTCAAGTTGTGTGGGCCCGGTGGGATGGCTCAGTGGTCTAAAGCGCCTGCTTGCGAAAGGCTTAGGCGGCTTCAGGGACTGCGGTTCGATCCCCGGCACCACATGCTGCGCCAGCCCTGTCCTCGGAGTGGGCTGAGCTGGCCATAAAAATGAGTCAATAAACAAACAAAGGTTCTGAAACAAGGAAAAAAAAAAAAGAGTTCAAGTTGTGTAGTGAGACCATGTACCAACTAAAATCAATCAATATTATGGATTAGGGAAGTAGAAAGCTAATTGTAAAACTATCTTCTTTAGATATAATGGTTCCAAAATACTAGTAAACTGTTCCATCCAGAAAAGAAAATGGTAAAATGTTTTAAAACCCAAAACAAATATTCCTTTGTTTATAAAGAAGTTTTTAAACAGATTTAAGGACCCAGTGCAAATTGTTTCTCGGCCTTTTGGCTAAGATCAAGTGAATGACTCAGTGCATATAAAAATTGAAACTAAAAACTAAATAATCTCCTAAAATGTCTTAAGGAGAATAATGTTAAGGTCTTCCAAATAACAAAGTAATGAGAAACAGTATGAGACTAGAGAAGTGAAGATATGGAATTCTTCAGTGTGGCTGATATACCTGATAGCTCCCATTCTTCAGGAGGTAGATTATTCTCAGTTTACAATTTGTATTTGTACTAGATTGGTGTACCTTTTCCTTTCTGGCAAGTATGAGGGATGGTGAAGGTAGATTATTTTTCAAAAACAGATATGGATCCCTGCCATGCATAAGGAACGATGAATCAGCTATATGGTACATGAGATACTTGCAACTCCTCTGAAAAGTTTTCTGTTAGTATAAATGACTAAGCCAGATCTCCTCTTAAGCCTAGGGCAAAGACCTCTCAAAATCAGAGAATTCTGATGACTTGCTCTTTGTTGATTCTGGCATAATGACAGGAAATCAAGACCTGTATAGTTGAACTGATTTTATTTATTTATTTGTTTGTTTGTTTGTTTATTTATTGTCTTTTTGAGACAGGGTCTTGTTATGCAGTTCAGGCTGGCCTTGAGCTCACTTTTGTAGCCCAGGCTGGTCTCGAACTCGCACCGATCCTCCTGCCTCAGCCTCCCAAGTTCTGGGATTACAGGCGTGCGCCACCACGCCCGGCCCCTGAACTGATTTTAAAGACCAAAAATTTTGGCACCTCACTCCAAGGCTGCATTCCTTTGCATCTGCTAAATAAATCTGCTTATCCCTCTGATTAAAACAATAACAAAGACAACAACAACCACCACAATACAACAAAAAGAAACCAGCACCAAGATTTTATTTTACTTCTTAAAATTCAATGGATAAAACCTAAGGTATAGGTTTGTTATATTAGGGAATGAAATCTATTGAGTTTTATAAATCATGCTAATGCTATGAAGTAGTTTTCACTGACTGTGAAACCCTAAGGTAGCTCTGAGTTTACTTAACCTCCACTACACAACATTTTCACACTGTTGCAGTACAAATAATATGAAGAGTTCCAATCAAGAGTGCTCTACTTTTAAAATATTACATGGCATAAACAGAAAACTAATCATAAGTATAAAATACCCATCAGATAGTCTTATATTCACACGATATTATGTTTTGGATTTTTTCAAACACAGAGTCAAAAGAGACAACTTACCGCTCATCTTTGTTCTGTCTTATGCACCCTTCTATAATTTCCTTCACTTCGGGAATTGCTACCTTGTCAAAACTGGCTGGCTTCACTCCCTAAAAACAAAAACAAACGAACAGCCACAAAAACACATTGGTGAAAGCAGGGTCTCTGAACTTTGCCTTCTAATTAAGTACTACTAGGTTCCCTTTTTTTTTCTGATTAGGCTGCAGGAGTGGATCCATGCAGGATCAGAGGTAGACAATGGCAATTTAGTTTCTCACAAGAAAACAAAAAAGAATAGTGTGACAGTAGGGTCATTTAATATGGCCACATTAATATGGCAATGAAAAGACTTAGGCTGATGATAATAATTTTTTACTTCAAGAAAAGGAAGTTATTGGCTAAATCAAAGCCCAAGTGTTCCAACTGATTACATTACTATTTTGCATGTTTAATATGCATGTAGATATGAATTCATGTATGAAGAATTAAGGGCTTACCTTGGTTTGGCATAATATAGTTACTGTGCATAAAAAAACCAAAATTAGCACTGGTACAGCAGACATGTTTGAAGTATAAGCACTGTGATTAATTTGAGAAGCAAATTCATCACTATTCTAACAATATTAACTATAGCTCAGTGCTATAGTTTAGAATCTTTGTAAAAGTGATGAGCTCTCTGAAAAATAAAAACTACTGCCAATGTGTGGAAGATGGACAAAACATAAGAGAATGAATTAACAGTAGTAAAAGAGAGAAGGAAAAACTCATTATTTCTACCTCACTTAGGTGATTGTTGCATGGATCAGGAGGTGAAGTAGCTATACCAATACATTATCCAAATGGTGCTGTATATCTATTAACCCATGGAGGGGTATGTTCAGGAAAGTTTATTGAATATATATAAATTCTGACCATCTATATAGTCTCAGTAACAGACAGTCAACTGCTGTTGATTGTCTACAACTACAATCAACCAAAATTAGTGTTAATTTACGAAATCACAGAAATGCACATAACTTTCCATGGCTCTAAATGAAATACAATAGTCCTGAACCAGTGAAGTCTTTGTTGACAGTCTTACTTTTCATGGTTTTAATGACTTGGAATTAACTTCAGTGTGAAATGTTAATATTTATCCAAGTTTCTCCAAGAAAGAGATCAAATAAATTTTATTTTAGTATACTGTTTTATTATTCTATTTTTATTAGTTGTTAATTTCCTACTGTGACCAATTTATATATTGAACTATCATAGGTATGTATGTCTAGAAAAAAGTTATGTCATAGGTCTGTCTGTCTATCTATCTATCTATCTATCTATCTATCTATCTATCTATCTATCTATATCTACTATAAAGAGTTCACTACTCCCAATTTTTATTTTTGAAAATTAAAAAAAAAAATTTTTTTTTCCCCCAGAACCGGGGATTAAACTCAGGCCCTTGCATTTGCCAGGCAAGTGCTTATTCTACTGAGCTATCTCCCAGCCCCTGCGAAGCTCCCAACAGTTTCTGATATTTACTAGAGGAATATACTAAATGGTTAGTGCTGAAGTCTTTACACACCATCCAGAGTTGGGTAATTTTCAGTTACCCACTAAGTAGCCTAATTTGGATAACTCTACCTAAGTGACTGTACTTGTAATATTAGTTGTTTATAGTTCTGTCTCACTTTAGACCAGCCTCACCTCCTGGTTTTGCTTTATAAAACTCCCTAGAGAATTGGGGTCCTTGGGAATTCTTAACCCCTTTTGTCTCTGTCAGACAATAAACATAGTTTTCTTTCCTCCAGATTTTCTGCTTTTCACATTCACCACTCCTAGAATTTATTCTTTTGTTTTAGAGAATATGAACTTATATTTGACATATAGCAAGTTTGCAGACTGGGAGCTATAATATTTCCATTGTTTGGATTATATTACCACTACCCAAACTACGAAAGATCCTTGTTTGTAACTGTATTATACCTCATCTCTCCAAGCACCCACATTACTCTTTAGAGTATCCTGTATCCCCTAATAAACCCTCTTTTCTCTTAGAACATAAAATAAAGGCAGATGCACTGATTCATGTCTGTATCCCTCTTTGGGAGGCTGTGGCAAGAGGATTTCAAGTTCAATGCCCCTGGGTAACTTGTCAAGACCTTGTCTCAAAAAAAACAAGGGAGTAGGAAATATAGCTCTGTGGTACATCATCGCTGGTTTCAATCACCAGTGCTGCCACAACAAAACTATAAGATAAAACATAAAACCCCAAAAGGACAACATAAAGTAACCTTTTAAATTTCATTTATAAGAATAAGAATAATAAATTTCATTTATAAGAACTACCTAAAATACTATGTATTGAATCTGTAGAATATTTATTACTGGTAAAAAATTATCTGACAGCTGGTAAACAAATTGGACTTTCCTATATAATTAGGCTTAGTATGTAAAGACAGGTATATTGCTAACAGCAAAGTAGCTAAAGAGACAACAGTTTCATGAGGGAAAAAATTGTCATTCTCCTTTAAGTACCTATGTTTGGCTTATTGGTAAGAAAATTCTATACATTAATATAGCAAACATGTACTGGTTCTTTTGTTTCAATGTGGTGTGGTTACACTGGAAAAACAAAAGGATTTAACAAAAGAAGACTGGAATTCAATGTCAACTAGAAAGCAGCACAGACCCTGGGCTTTAGATTCGCTGCCTCACACACATGCATAAAATATGCTCAATTTAGCTTCTAAAATGTACAGAATTGGGAATGAAATATCTTATCTAGGTTGAAAGCTCTCTTCAGCTTTCAGAAGCTGAAACAAATCAGAAATTATTAAGTTTGCTGATCTAAGCTAGTCAAAGGCAAGTGGCAATGACAGGTAATAAAGTTTAGGGTTAAAAAGGAAATAAAAATTCTCTTAGGGGCCAAGTATATGGCTCAGTGGCAAACAGCCTACCTAGAAAGTGCAAGGTCCTGAGTTTGATTCCTGACCTGCCACCTCCCCCACCAATTCTCTTTAACTTGCCTTTTTATTCTTGACTTTCCTAAAGAAATAAGCCTTTTGTTGGTCTTATCTATGCAAATATATACACATTCATCTTTACTAACAGTAATTCTATTTACAAGTAGAAACAGAAATTGAAGAAAATACAGAAAACATAGTACAACCAGAATTGTGTATAATGTATGTTGTTTTCTTAACCTATAGCTACGACAGTGGCTACCCTTTAAAGTACAGATATTTCCATACATCAATAAAAACACTCAGGTGCAACTACTGCCTTACATGACCAAAACTTTGACTAGTCAGCTCCTACCAAGAAATCAGTATGTTCAAATATAGTACCTAAGAAACAGCTTTTGAACAAATTGTGGAGAAGCAAGACATTGTGTATTAAAAGATGGTCAAGTAAATTATACGTAGTACAATGAAACTTCACTAGCCCTAAAGTAACCTACAAATAAGTCAACAAGGAAGTTGAACATGGTAACATATAACTATACCCCAGTATTTGGAGAGGCTGTGACAGGAGGATTTTCAAGTCCTGCCTACACAAACTACCAAGACCTTCTCTGAATAAAAAAAAACAAAACAAAACAAAAAAACAGGAAAGGACTGGAGATGTCTCAGTGGTACAGGACACTTTGGTTCTATCTCCTAGTTGGGGGTAGGGGTGGGAGAGTGGGAATCAACTGAGATATGAAACAGAAACTTGTTGCAAATAAACAATTACAGTTTTAAGCACTTGTTCATGGTATTCTTGTTGGGAAATCTGTTTTTATAACTGATAATTTTTAAGTTGGTCTAGATTGTTCTAAACCATCATTTTTAGAATCAGAAAGAATAAAATAAGGTTTTTTATACCAAGAATTACCTTATTTCCTTTTAGTTTATGTTATTTCAGAGATAGCTTCGACTTAAAACCACATGATCCTCCAAATGCTCTCCTTTTTTCTCCAGTTACCCTACTCAGTCCTATTCTAAAAAGCAAAGTATTGTGCACATACCGAATGGGAGTGGGAAACACAGAGCCCAAAGAGTATACGGTAAATCAACTGGGATAATCTTACATAGAATAAAACTAACGTTTATTAAGGAGACATGATTCTTACTCCAGTCTCCAGAGCCATGAACTAACTAGTTCTACAAGTATTCTTGCCTTGCTTTGGTAATTCACAAGAGCTCTTTGAACTATAGTCTTTTTTTTTTTTTTTTTAAGGTAGGACGTTATTACTCTTCATTAAATGTAAGTATGCCTTGAACATTTAATGTGTATCTATTTGAGATATTAACAGGGTGACACAATATTATGCATTAAAAGGTATTTTTGTACAACACTAATGAAATGCAATCTAAGTGCACAAGAGCACAGAGTTGGTAAGAAAAACCTTTATCAATAAAATTACTTTATTTGAATCTTAAAAAAACTCATAGATATTTTATAGACTCTGACCTTTTCTTTGATACAGATATATAGTTTTCTAACTAATCTGCTAAAAAAGAAAATTTAATCATAATATAGTATTCTCTATTTCAAACTTCCAGCTCTTAAAAACTGTCAGCACTTAATTCTTAAAGTTTAAATTAGACAGCCGAGGCTGAGACAAGAGAACTGTCATGACTTCTTGGCCAGGCTGTGCTACAGAGTTCAAAGCCAACCTGAACTGCGTAGTAAGACTCTTATCTCAAAAAGAGAAAAGGAAAAGAAAAAAAAAGCAAGCTTAAATTTTGAACAATATTTAATTATCTTTAAAATAATACCTTTCTTAACCATTCTGAAGTGAGACAAAGCTGCCTCCTCCTTACTTAAAATACTATGGATTAAAGATCTTTAAAAGGACTCAGATTAACAATTGCAGTACTCAAACTGATACTTTCTACATAATGTTATCAAAAAGGCTACAATGTCCTTTAAATAAATTGGAAATTCTCACCCACCTCACTTACACCATCCTTTTGAGGGCAGCAGCAGCAATGAGAATTTATGATGACAAATACTGAGCAAAAATCTTTCTTTGCAAGATCCATCAGAAAAGGGAGAAATAGGACTTCTTACAATTAGAGAAAAGTGAGAGGGAAGTAGATATGATGTAAATGAACAAAGCAACTTAGCCCACAGCGTAAGGAAGACAAACATCAAGGTTTGACAGAAGCATAGATCCTCCTTTAGCAATAGCCATGCTTCCCTCTTAAAGTTAAGTCCACTCTGTCTGCCAACAATCGATTTTCTTAGATTAGTTCTGTGGAGAAAACTACATGCTGAACAGCAGGAAGGCTGTTTTGCCAGAGTTCTCCTCCTCCAACAGAAATAGATCCCGGGATAAGCAAAATGAGCTTTTTATTTGCTCAGAGCTCCACCTACTGCATCTACAGGTTCTGCCTTCTTGACATTAAAGCCTATTAAGGAGGGTTACTTGTATGTACCAGAAACCCATTTAATGAAACTCTCCCTTCACCTTTGTTATGTTAAAACAATGTTTTAAAAGGTGTGTGCATGTGCTAGACTGAGTTCATGTGAGCAAAGCATAAATTCAAAATATGTAGCCAAAAGAACATAGGACAAGAAGTCACAAAACTAGGGTTGAGTTATCCATTCAGTCTATTGCATATTAAGTTTATGTGACCTAGACCATACATATATCTCAAATTCACTTTAAAAAAGTAAGCATAATAGCTCCTCTGTTTACCTACTTTAAAAGGTTAGCAATATAAGAGTAAACAGTCTTACTACTCTTTCAGAGTATAAACAGCTGTGGATTAGTATACAAAAGCTATTTCCTTTCACTTCTATTAAAAGCTCAACAAGCATAAAGACATTTCCACTTGCTGGGGAGATCTCCTGGACCTAAATAAAAAGTACTTTGAGTTTAGTGATTCAGGTATGGTTTTTCTTTGTGGCATTAACAAAGATGGAAGAAAAAAATGATACTGGGTGGGGGACCCACCAGGGAGATAGCTCAGTGGAATAAGTAGTTGCCTGGCCTGACAAGTGCCAAGATCCTGGGTTCAATATCTGGTACTGCAAAAACAAACAAACAAAAAACCTCCTTAATTGTTACAATGTGTAACAAAAGAAAGTTCTGTCACTGTAATTATCTAAACTTGAATCCCAATCAAAACAGTGGATACTAAGGCTTCCATCACCAATAGTAGCTAAGTCCTTACAAGTTACTTGGTAAAAATTCTAAATTGTTGGGAATACATAAATTCTAACAGGCCATCTCAGAGGAGCTGCCACTGATCTGTTGTTCAATCCAATTCATCATTAGTAAGAAGTCTGAGAGGTCAGCTATTAGGCAGCACTAAAGTGATGTGTGCTACAGAAATGCAGCATTATCTTCAAGTGAATGAAAACAATCCGTTAAGAGCTAAATTTGACTAAATCAAAGAGCTAGAAAACAGATGCCTTGTTCCCAGCTTTAACATTAAAGATAGGGTAAGTTAAAATTCTATCAGGCAGGAAATAGCCAAAACCCACTTGGCATTTTTTGGGGGTATGATGTTGAGATAAAAATTAGGTTGTGTTTTATTATAGCCTTTTCTATAAATTTAGTGCTGATATATAAAATAAAAATACCACTTACATACAGGTAAGTTCGTATATCTCACAGTAATTTCTCTTTCGAAGTCAGTGCCTTTCTCTGAATTTCTCCCACCTTGTCAATGACATCATTAACATTCTGATAGTCTAGAACAGAATGCTCAGTCATTCCTAGATGCTTCTTATATTGTAGTATTAATTAGTATTGTCTATGAACTCTTGAAACAACGATGAAGGTTCCCAACAGATGGTGGGCTGTTCTAATAGCAGCATCACTACTGTACCTCCTCCGCCAGAGCTCTTTTACTGTCTTGTGATCTGTCAAAATCACTGTTAGTTTTTTTTTTTTTTTTTTGACAAAATCCTGATTATTAACCTTATCTTTTTAACTTTATTATTTTTTATTAGTATGAGCTTATAATACATAACAAATGCATTCATTTGGGAGAATTGATACATATTACCTCTTCATCACTTTTACTTCCCTTTTCCCCACCCTTCCCTTTATCACCTTCCTCTAGAAGTTTGTGTTTCACAGTATTTCACCTTTATTTTGTTCTTTATTTGTATAGTGGATTTCTCATAAGAGAAACCATGTAGTATTTTTCATTGTGTCTGTTCATTTCATTTAGCATTATAATTTCAAGATCCACCCATTTTCCTACAAGTGACTCATTTATGCTTCTTTATGGCTGAGTAGTACTCCACAGTATGTTTATTTCACATTTTCTAGCCCCTCATCTGTTGATAGGCACCTATGCCACTTCTACAATTTTGCTAGTGTGAACTGTGTTGCTATAAATGTGGGTTATGCATGTATCACTAATTTGATGACTTTAACTCTTTGGGGGTGACATTAGGAGAGAGATAGCTAGATCAAATGGAATTTCTACTTTCAGTTTTTGAGGTACCTCCATAATAATTACCATACTGGGTACACTCGTTTATATTTCTACCAACAATGCATGCAGAAGGGGAGCGTATCTTGCCCACAAGGCCCTCAGCATTTGCTGTTCTGAGTCCTTGATGACAACCATTCTCACCAGACTCAGACAGATTTTGTGTTTTGATTTGCATTTCATGAGTGGCTGAAGATGCTGAACAATTTTTGATGTACCCAATGGCCACTCATACCTCTTCTTTTGAGATGTGTCTAATGAAAACTATAGCATATATTCTGAAGAAAAGGAGAGTGTAAAGGATAAAACCTAGGAGGCTGAAAACAGGAGGATCACTATGAGTCCAATCTGCATAGTGAGACCCTGTACTAAGCACATTAAAGAGAAAGTGAGACTGGGGAGATAGCTCAGTAAGGGCCTGAGTTCAATCCCCAGTTCTTTTTTTTTGTTTGTTTTTTTGAGACAGGGTCTCGCTATGCAGTTTAGGCTGGCCTTGAGCTCACTTTTATAGCCCAGGCTGGTCTCAAACTCGCATCGATCCTCCTGCCTCGGCCTCCCCAATCCCCAGTTCTGAAAAAAAAAAAAAATTTCCTTGTTCCCAGATAGGCTGCATTTTACTGGCTACTTACTGTACATTTCTTTCTTTCTTTTTTTTATTTTTTTGTCTTTTTGAGATAGGGTCTCACTATGCAGTTGAGGCTGGCCTTGAGCTCTCTCTTGTAGCCCAGGCTGGTCTCGAACTTGCACTGATCCTCCTGCCTCAGCCTCCTGAGTGCTGGGATTACAGGCGTAAGCCACCACGCCCAGCTACTTACTGTACATTTCTATTGACAAAAATTCTCTTTTAATCTCCTCCTATTTTTAGGAAACTGAGTTCTGTAGTTCAGGGTATACCTCAAATTATATAGTCCACTCTAGAAAGCAACAATTATAAATTATCAGTATGACTCTTAGCATTCAGTATGTGATATTTCCAAGACACGAAGAAATCAGAGGACCATTGAAATGTATTTAAACATGGAAACCATCCTTCTCCAGTCTACCAGTGCTTATTCTACACTGTATGGGAAATAAAGATCAATCAGGACTGATAAATAAAATCAGCTTTCATAACAATTTCACAATTTTTTTTTAGCATCATCTAAATCTTGGAAATGGTATCCCAATTGTCACCTTTAATCTTAAAATTACAGTGGTGTAATGGCATGCTTCTCATTTTCATGCCAAATGTTTCCAAGAGCCAGTCCATAATATATAAAGATTTCCTTTATATTTATCACTAAATTTACTGGATGGATACAGTAACAAAATTTTTTTTAAAAACCATTTTAATAATTTCAAGAAAATTTTATTTTAAAATATTAAGAAAACAAAACAAAAAACCTAGGTGTTAAAGAAAGTTTTCCTCAACTTTCAAAGACTATCTAATCAGGAATCAGTTAAATTTCTTACTAGCTCCTTACATCACCACCCCAAAAGTAAAGGTGAAGTACAATCTGTTATATAAAAAGTAAAAGGAATTTTACCTTAATGGCTTTAATTCTGTTTTTCCCAGACAGAATGTTCAAACCTTGCAATCCAAAGGCTAATGGGATCAGTGATAAAGTCAAATTACACAAACAAAGTAATTACAAAACTCCATTATTTCTAACTCAACTGCTATAGGGCTGGATTGAGCCAGATTCTTACTGTTATGGGTCATTAGTTTACAGGAATTTGAACATACCTTATGATCACACTGGGAAAAAAAATGCTGTTCAAATGTCCTACCAAATTGAGCTGTTCTATCAAAGGAAATAAGCTTGCCTCATGACTCAAGGCTCATTACTTTCTCTGGACACATGAAGAAATCCTGTGTTTTGTTCCAATCTCAAATCTACTAACCTTCATCTCAAAAGCTAATGTCTTTATGTGCTGCAGTTTTACTCTTTCAGTAGCAGACATTTGTGCTACATACATACACTCTTATTCTTACTTGGATCTTTTCACTACCAATGGCACAGGTTTTTAAGATAACAAGGTCAGATCACAACTATTTTGTGTTAAACAGGAATTATAAGTATTTACATGGGGCCCAAAGCTACAGTATTATTCTTAAAACTTATCTTATGCTAGTTATACACCTTAAACTTTTTTACTAGGTTTTCCCCTTAAGGCTTAGAAAAAAAATTTAAGAAGAACAAACCAATGGTAAACATTTTAAAGGTTTGTATTACCATCAGCAAAGTTCCTTGATTTCTGACTCTATTATCTCTTGTAAGTTTAGACCAAATGGTTAGTCTGTTTTCTTATCTGAATCTATAATATAAAAATTAAAATAAAATAGTACCTGTAAAGCACTTTGCAAGGTGATTGATGAGATTATAAATGTTAACTCATTTTCCCCCCCCATCTAAAGGTTGACTTTGTGTGAAATTCATTGAACACATTTGATAGAATCTGCTGAATGCTACCAGTTAAGATTATAGAACAAGAGACAACTTAATTTCATCATTGAACATGTTATGATGTCAATGATAATAGTAATACCTAAGAAGTACCAATTTATAAGTATGATATGATGCTGCCATTCTTAAAAATTCTGTCTGTCTGTCTGTCTGTCTACCTATATTTGGTACAGAGTTTTGCTACACAGCTCAGACTCAATAATTCTTCTGGCTCAGCCTCCCAGCAGCTGGGATTACAGGCATGCATCACCACGCCTGTGGCATGGTGCGGTGTGCCCAGGGTTCTGGGGCCATCTTGGCATGCGGTACCAAGGACTGAACCCAGGTCCCTGTGCTTTCCAGGCTGGCACCCATACCATGGAGCTATCAGCCTACATGCTGGCATTTTGCTATGTTTTATTTAAGCCTTTCTTATTATAGAAGAAAAAGAGGGCTAGATAGAAGAAAAGGAGGAAGAACGAGAAGGAGGAAGAGGAAGAGAGAAAAAAGGAAAAGTAAAAATTGAGTAATTTGACAAGGGATTCAGTGCTAGCAAACAATATTGCTAGGATCTGAACTTGAGCATGCCCAACTCAAGAGCCGCACAAACGACATAAAATTGTGTTTCACTCCCTACAATTCTGTATTGATTTCACAAACAATGGCTGAGTGTCTACAACTTGCCTGTCCCCAAGGAGTACAGAAACAGTCCCACTTGGAGTATAGCAAAGAGCAAGAAAAATAAAATCCTCAACCCACAGAACTTACATTGAAATTGCAAATTAAAATACTGTAATATGTTACATTGTAAAAGGAAAAAGAGCGTAAGCAGACAAGTATATATGCACTTAGAAACACTTTTAGACATGGCAGGCAGGGGAGGTCTAAGAATGTTAGCACTATAGACACCTGAATGAATTGCATGCAATAACTCAATAATTTATTATCAGTACACTACAGAACACAGGCACTAAATTTCTTTGAAAAACATAGTTTAAATCATTGCCTATGTACTACAATTTATATATTATGTCAAAAAACAGTGGTGAAAAAAAAACAAAAAAACAAACAAAAAAAACCAGTGGTGACTCTGTTGAAATAAACCTTAAAATACTGAATGTAAAGGGTCACCGAGACAGCTCAGCAAAGTTCCTGCTTTGGCAAGCTCAGGGACCAGGGTTTGATCCCTGGTCCAGCATGCCCTGCCGGCCCCACACCTTGGGTGTGGCAGAGTTTGGGGGTGGCTGCGTATCCCTGTAATCCCGGGAGGATCACAAAGAGTCAGACCTGTGTAGTGAGACCCTGTACCAAATACACAAATGAAAAAAAGGTAAATACTGAATGTAGTACAGTACATTTATAAATGGAGTATTATTCAACCATAAAAAGGAATGAAGTACTGAAACAACATAAATGAACCTTAAAAACATTACGCTAAGTGAAAGAAGCCAGAAACCAAAGCCTCCTATTATATATTATCTTTTTTAAAATTTTTAAACATCTTTTTAAAAAATTTATTTGGTAAAGGGTCTTGCTATGCAGCTCAGTCTTGTAGTGCTCCTCCTGTCTCAGTCTCCCAAGCACTAGGATCACAGGTGCGTACACCATCACACCTGATATCAGTGGCTGGCACAGCATGCCCAGAGTTTCAGGGTTGGTATGACATTCTAGGAATTGAACCTGGGTCTTTGATCTTGCCAGGCAGACACTTAGACTTCCTGAACTATCTCCCCAGCCCTATATATTACTTTCTGTACAAACTGCCAAAATAGACAAATCAAATCAACAGAGACATAAAGTTATTACTGGTTTGAGGGTTGTTATGGTTTATGTCTAGTTGTCCCCCCAAAGCCTCATGAAATCCTGGGGTGGGGACTTCTAGAGTTTGAGACTTGATTCATAATCCCTAGAATTATATGTTTTAGTACTAATGGGATTATGGGGCTCAATACTTCTGGGATTATGGGTATAGCCTAAGGCGGATAGGCTGAGGCTGAGAGCCTGAATGTAATATAAAGAGAGACAGAGACAGACTCACGCTGTTGCTCTGCTGTCCTGATTGGTTGGGTGCCTCTGTGACCATTTTGTTGCTGTTCCACCACCATGAACTGCTGGCCTCTGCATTGTGTGGCTCTTCCTTGGATCCAGCCAAGTATAGACTGAAACCTCCAGTAACTGTGAGCTAAATAAACCTTTCCTTCCTTCATTTTGGGTGTTGGGTATGTGTTCCAGCAATGAGTAAAAAGTAACTAAGACATAAAGCCGGGCATGGTGGCTCACACCTGTAATCCCAGCACTTGGGAGGCTGAGGCAGGAGGATTGGTGCGAGTTCGAGACCAGCCTGCGCTACAAAAGTGAGCGCAGGACCAGCCTCAACTGCATAGCAAGACCCTGTCTCAAAAAGACAAAAAAAAAAAAAAAAAAAAGTAACTAAGACAAGGGTGGAAGCAGGGGAATAACTGATGATTACAGTTTCTTTTGATGGGTGATGGAAAAATTGTGAAATTAGTAGTAAAGGATACCTAACACTGTAAATACAGCAAGAACTACTGAACTATACACTTCAGAATGGTTAATTTTGTAATATGTATTAC
>PVJA010005470.1:0-78958 GCA_004027025.1 Myocastor coypus
TTACTGTAGCTTTAACAAAGAACCTATCCAATGGCACCTGATTTTGACTCCTTTTGAGGATTTTTGTAAACGTGTGACATCACTTTGTCATTAAACCGATGTACATTTCACACTGCTACAGCTTTACACAGGTGGCCCTTTTCTACAAAATTTTGAAGTTTCCCACATTTCCCACATATCCCTGATCTCATTTGAGGTCAGGGATTCCTCTTCCTTTTTCTGCTCCTCCTCTTCAGACGAGATCTCCTCCATAGCCTCCTGCTATTGGGAGACGATCACCCACAATCCAGAGGTGTGGGAACCACTGCCTCAGTTATGATCGTGTGGTGTTCAGCGTTACGTACTCCTCATATTGCAGGACATCATACGTTTATCAAGTTACTCACCTCCGGTCACCCCAAATGAACTCCTAAGGCTTCAGATAATTGGTTGAATATAACTGAGGCTGAATCGGCTATTCATTAGGGCAGTGACCCTGCGGAAGAGACATCAGAGATGCATGCGCATGAGGGGAAGGACATGTGAGCAAGAAGCCTTCTCTAAGCCAGTAGAAGAAATCAGAACTGCCTGCAGCTTTATCCTGAACTCCTAGCCTCTTCAGCTCTGAGGAAACAAACTCCTGTTGTGTAAGTCATCCAGGCTAAGGTGTTTTGCTATGGCAGCTTTAGTAAATGAGCACAATATGGCCTCATTTCCACGCAAAATTGGTTTTGCTTTGATTTACTGATAAGTGCAGACCTCACACATATTAGGGTCAGTAGAGTATTCCAGTGCCTGGTAGTACTATCTCCGGCTCATACAAGTATGCAGTATACACTTGTTGTCTACTTTGGATGATAGAAGAATAAGATAAGTAAAAGCAATAATCATATCAAGCACACATTAACATTGCCTGACTAGGAGTGGAAGAAAGCAGGCAGTAGCTGTTACTACCCATTCTTAAAGTTCCCGAGTTAACTAGCTTTCAGTCAACTCCTTGGATGGTATGCATCCCCCTCCTTTCTCTCTCCACAGCCCTCCCTCTCTCTCTATCACCTTCTCTCTAAGTTCCCCTTCTCCCTCGATGTCGATGTCCTCCCACCCTGTGTCTTCACTTCCACAGCAAGATACTTCCATAGCAATAAAGACATGTTTACAAACAACTAGAATAAAAGAACACGTTTGTGAGAAGTTGTCGAAGACCTTAGCCATGCAGTGACTAAGCCTTATTCCTTTAGATAAACCAATTCCACATACTCAAGGAATTTCAGTTCAGCTACCAGTATTTCCACTACTTGGGTGGCATCTTATGACTCCGAAAATCTGTAGTCCCAGCTAAGTGATCAACACCCTTATACCCACCATCCCTGCAGTCTGTAGCTACCCTCAACCAACTCTCAGCCCGAGTGGCATATAGACTCTGCTGCCCACTCACACTTGAAGGGTACCAATCTACTTAGCATATTAACGGCCAATTATCCATTCCAGTAATGTGCTAGAAAAGTTCCTTTCACTGCTTTTCTTTCTGTCTTATTTGCCCACTCCCTCTTCCAATTCTAGATAAATTACCTTACTAGAATCATTAACTGAAGGTGTGACTCTGGACAAAGCCAAATTCACCAAAATGAAGCAAAACTTGCTTAGAATCAAGTGTGCTTAGAAAAACTAGGTCACAGTAATTTCCGTTAGTCACAGTTTCTGTGTTTCTAAATAGAAATGATTAATATCCACTCCATGGGTTTAGAATAAAATATTTACAAAGCACTGAGTATTGTGACTAGCATATAGCATCCACCAAACAAGGGAAGATTTTCGCTCTTGATTTAAAGAGCTGTATCATTGGCATGACAGACCCCGCTCAACTTAGGAGCCTAAGGCAGCAATTTCATTCAGCTTACACTTCTGAGTCAGCAACTTAACCTGATGTAATTTGGGTGGCTTTTCTACTGGCCAGACATGGGCTCACTTATGCAAACATGGATGACAAGAAGTCAGCTGGATGATTATTCATCTGGGGGGGGCAACGAACATTTCTGGGGTAACAGTTGGCACCTCCTATCAGCTAAAAGACTAAAGCAGTCATCATTTGTCAACTCAGGTTCCCAAGAACAGCAGGAGGAAGACACAGGTATTTTGCTACTTTTCTTGTATCATCTCTGCTACTGTGTCTGTGCTCAACAAAAATCAAATAGCCTGGCATGGATGTAAACAATAAAGAAACACCAGCTCTTGATCATATTTGGAGATTGTGAGTACAGAAAGTTCAGGCTTTCATAGCCATATTTTCCATCTGCCACTGAAAATATGTCCTAAGCACATCTGAGGGGCCTCCCTCAGCCATACTTGGTATGGCTGAAAACTGCTTTTCCAGTACTTGATGTCTTGCGAGATGATTGGAGAGCAGGTTGGCTCTAACAGCCGCCAGGGAATCTCTCAACATCACTCAGAAAATAGAAACATATTTTTTCTCTCTGGTTGAAGTTAGCCATCTTTGTTGGACGATAATAAATATGAAAGTTTTTACAACCCAGAAATACATTTGTTACAGTAGATTGCTCAGACGTGTTATCATTTTTCAACCATCATTGATAGAGTCATAATACACTCTGAAATGGGTGTCTGTTCAGCTGAGGGCAAGTACTCACACAAACACAGTTTCCAAGAGTCTGCCTCAGACTGGAACTATCATCAACTGGGGGAGCCGTTTCCAGCTGAGCAGCCGCTTCCTTTCTCCAAATACCAATTAATTGCAAGCCCAAAGATGACACAAGGAAACAAGCAATAATTGCTGCTTCCTTGTGAAAGCAAATTATTTTTTTAAGTCAATTACAGGTCATAATTACTCAACTTAATTTCAGTAATAATTACCTTTATGAAATTCCACATAAAACCCTTTATAAAACTCTGCTTCAAAAAACCTTCTCTAATAAATGGAGGAAATGATTCAAATAACTTCATAAGGAACAATGCCGTGAATTTGGTAAATTGCAAGCAGCCTCGCTGGCTGAGAACACAATTTGGTCTGTCCAATAAGGCCCTAAGATGAGGCCCGAGAGATAGCTCAGCAGACTAAAGCAACTGCTTAGGCACAGTTAGGCAAAACTTGGGAACCACAATTCAATCCTTCGCACCACCTACCATGACAGCCCTGCCTCCAGGGCAGGCTAAATTGGCCAAAGTCTGGGTGTGGTGGCACACACCTGTAATCCCAGTGCTAGGTAGGCTAGAAGCAGGAGGATCACCACGAGTCCTAGCTGCGTAGAGAGACCCTCTGACAACAAAATACATAAAATAGATTAAAAAAATAAAGCCCAGAGAATCTTAAGGCACAGCCATTAGGTTGAAAGAATTCCCATGCTACTATAGCTACGTTTATTTCCTATTAAACTACAAGATACATTAGATATCATGTTAGACTCTTTGTACAATTAGGATACGCTAGTAAGGTCAATGGTCCAGCCTTCCAGGAAGCTACTATCCAGGAGAGTCCCTAGGAAGGTGATAACAGCACTCATATCTCTCCACCCCACACACAAGGGTACAAAAGCAGCTTGAGTAAGATACAGAAACATTTTGTAACCTCTGTGATCAGACCCTCCACAAACAACAGTGGCCAGGACAAATTATCCTAAGTGTCACTGTCCCATGCATACACTCAGAAGAGCCATGCGCCCCTAGTCACACCACAGCTTTCTAAGCCATCTCTCCAGCCCAGACTGACACTGTCATTGAATATGAACTCTACCTGCAGGAACAAATGGGAAATTCCTGGCATAAAGGGAATTCTGGGTTGGCTAGCTAAAACCCAGGGACATACTACTGTACAGTGAGACCAGATAGGCCTGCAAGGAGGGGATGTCCTGATTTATTCAAACCAGCATATTCTCAGTTATACCAGAACAATTCTAAACCAAGACTGCCCTGCTCTCAGTAACCTCCATAAGGAAGCCCTACTTGATGACACAGGAGGACACTCTGCCAGCCTGTGATCTTACCAGGCAATTTTGCAGCACAGCTGTAGCCTATTATAGGGCCTCTTCTGCACCCAGCAAGGCAACCACAAAGTGGCACTGACCTTCTGCTCCCAGTAACTGACTATACTTCACATACTGTCCCGATAGCTTCAGAGAAAAATCAAGAAACCATTTGGAAGTTTCTTTATATTTTGAGTTGTTGATCCTCTACTCAGGAAGGCCACTAATAGGAGAGACAGAATTTGTATTCCCTTTGTGCTTGGGAAGAAGAGTTCAAATATCCTCTCAGAATTCAACCCTTCTTGAGATCTAATGGAGTCTTTCCCACAGTCATGCACCACTTGATGACGGAGGTATGTTCTCAGAAATGTAGCAGTTGCATCGTTATGCAAACATTACAGAATGTGTTACACAACTGAGTGGGCTGTGACATCATGAGTGACGTCACCCACGACTATTGCACATGGCCCTCCTACATCAATCAAAATGGCACTGTGAGTGTGGAAAACTGCATTTTATCGTCTGGTTCACGCGTGGCTCCTATTTCCCCTCCCTCGTTGCATCTTCTGGGACTCACGTCAACATCGCAAGCATATGAATCGCTCCCTTTCGCCTACCCTCAGCCTCAAGCACTGAACTCCGCGAGTTCAGTCAACAGAGAAGGCTACACGGTGGTTTCACACCCTGTTAATTCTTCAGATAAGAAAAGGATTAAAATTCTAGTCCTCCTTTGATTATTACAGAATTTCTTTTCCCGTGGACATTTCATGGAAGGAAAAAGCATTCTCTCCTGTCCTAAGTGAATGCTTACACTGCAGACGATAGTTGGAAGATTTTACAGAGGTTCAGCAAATATTAAAGATTAGAGTTTTATCTCATTGGAAAGAGGGTTGACTCACAGTCTGCGTGCCCAGTTGCTTTGCTATTGTGTGATGCTGCAAATATTACTGTATAAAAATGATTTTCTGACATGATGTAAGTTACTATAAACTCCTTATAGTTGGCCTTCACTTCATCTCTGCCAACCACCAAGAATTCTGGTCCTGCCACACACATTCACACCTGCCCTGGGAGGAAAGGTTTCTGTAGCCCTTCTCTTCCTGCTCCCTATCTCCAGTCTCCTCAGCTTCTTCAGGGTCTGCCACAGTGGTTATGTGATTCCCCACTCCAATCTCAGACCCTACAAATCCATAGACCTCATTCCAGAGCTTGAGCAGCGACCTCTCTACCTGGACCCCTCATCTTCGGGCTCACTCATACTAACCACTCCCACCCAACCCTCTGGTTAATCTTAAAATTGTGCTTCCCATGTCGGTGGGAATGCAAATTAGCAGAATCACTATGAAAATCGGTATGGTGGTTCCTCAAAAAATTAAAAGCATAGCTACTACATGACCGAGGTACATCGATCCTTGGTATACACTCACAGGAAGTGAGGCTGGCATTCCATAAGGGTGCCTGCCTGTCATGTTAATGGACACAATAGCCAAGGTATGGAACCAACCTTGGTGACCACCAGTGGATAAAAAAGTGTGTGTGTGTGTGTGTGTGTGTGTGTGTGTGTGTATTATTCAGCTATAAAGAAGAAAACAGTTATACCATTTTCAGGAAAATAGGTACAACTAGGCATGATCATGTCAAGCAAAATAAGCGAGACTTGGAAAGATTAGTATTGCATGTTGTTTTGTAACACGTGGACTCTCTTAAATGTGTCGTGAAAGCACAAAGGACAAGAGGAAAGCAGGAGGCAAGGAGGTGACTGTTGTAAGAGAGAGTGTCTTAGTTACTCTTCTATCATTGCTGGGACAAATACCTGACACTCAAAATGAAGGAAGGAAAGGTTTATTTAGCTCACAGTTACTGGAGGTTTCAGTCCGTATTTGGCTGGCCCAAGGCTGAGTGGAACACGGCAGAGAGCATCCAGTTCATGGCGGTGGAACAGCAACAAAATGGTGGCAGAGGTAGCCAACCAAACAGGGCAGCAGAGAGCAACAGCAGAGAGCACCAGCTCGAGTCTGTCTCTCTGTCTCTCTTTATATTACATTCAGGCTCTCTGCCTCAGCCTCCGCCTTAGGCTATGCTGGTGCCTCAAGATCTGAAGCCTCTGAACACAGGTTGTGTGTAACTCATACACCTCTTTTGTCTCTCAGCATCTTCCATGCCCTCTAAATATTTTTTTTTTTTTGTCCCAAACATTCGATGGTTTCCCAGTGCAGGTCAAACTAAGCACAAACTCCTTACCAGGATATTCTGAGCCTTGAACAACTGGAACCTAGATTTCGACTTCCTCTCTTACCTAATGACACTGCAGTGATCTGCAAGTCCCCTTTAAGAATTTTCCACCTACATGTCCTGCTCATGGCACTGTCTTCATCTCTATTTGTGTTATACACCACTGTGCTGCTTGCCTCGGACACCTGCCAAACGCCAGAAACACAGCTAGTTCCACAGGAGGTGGTGCTGTGCAAATAAAATCACCCTGGGTTTTGAAAGCCAGACTTGGAAGCAAAATGTGAAGCATCTCAATTGCTTAGCTATATGTCTTCCATATGAAACCATGTTTTGAATATCTGTGATTACATAAAATATATTAATTTCACTGATTTCTTTTTTCTACTTTAATGTGGTTACTGAAAAATTTAAATGCTATTTGGCACACACTGTATTTCTTTGGGCAATAGCTAACCTAAAAGGTTCTTTCCTCGCTGCCTTCCCAGACACAAATTTATCATCATCCCTGCAGCTTGTATCCAGCCTGAAAGGCCCAACCGAAACACTGTTTGTAAAGATACTTTCCTGGTTCTTTATCCTCATGACCAATTTTGCAAGTCTATATGTGATAATCTAAGTAGTTAGTGTGAAGGTAACATTATCCAACACAGCCACCATTGTTGAATTCCTATTATTTTATTTAATGAAATTTGGTATCACTTCTCATAGGTTGGGTTTTTTATTACTATTTTGTATTCTTTTAAAAAATAAAAGAAATTAAATACATTTTTTAAAGACATGGAGAGAACAGTGAGACCTTTTGAAAGGAGGTCCATCCTTTCTGCTACATGAGGACAGGGTTTCACTCCCCTCCATGATAGAGATGCCAGCTAGGAAGCAGAGGTAGAGGCCACACCAGACACTGACGCTCTCTGTGTTCTGATGGTGGGCTTTTGAGCTTCCAGAACTCTGACAAAAATAAATAAATAAATAAATAAATAAATAAATAAATAAATAAATAAAACCTTTCAACCATTTATACATTAACCGGTCTCAGGGATTCTGTTATTGCAGCATAACTGGACTAACATGAGGTCTTCTTAGAAGAAGGCATAAGAATCACAGAACTTCTGGTGACAGAAGAGATTAGTTATGCTATTTCTGGCTTTCAGGATGAAAGGATCATGAGCCAGAGAAGACAATGGCTCAAGAAGCTGGAACAAGTAAGGAAATGGAGTCTCCTTTTAGCCTACAGGAAGGAGCAGCTCTACTCATAACTTGACTTCAGCCCTGTGAAATCCTACTGTGGCTACCTGAGCTCCAGAACTATGTGATGATAGCTCAGTGCTGCTTTCCACTCGCTGTTTGTGGATTCAGCACATCCTGATCAGCTGTAGTGAGGCGAGCTTGACATTCATCAGCGAGTCCACCTGATGGCTCTAGGTGGCAGGAACTACTCTTAGCCCACAGGTGAGGTGAGGAAATGGAACCTTAGCAAAGGGATTTTAGGTCACACATGGGGGGGGTGGGGAGCCAAACATCAAACTCAAGACTGACTCACTTAAAAGGTGCAAAACACATGGGTTGCACTGTACTTCCCCCAACTAAAGCAATCAAGCAGTTTTCAGGCACTCTCACCTGGAGCTCCCTTGATGCGTTCTTATGCTAAAGAAATGCTTTTTAAAATCTCTTTGTAGACCATGTAAATGAGGGCGAGGGAGTATTAGAATGGTTTGCACAAGTTGGCTCTTTTGCTACACAAAGAGAAGGTAGCAGACTCCAGTCTTGAGGAAACAAGGTGCTCCATCCATGTACCGCTTAAGACTGAGCGTTCCGCCCACGCAACACTTTTCCTGATGCCCTTCCCCCATTTCTGCACTACTTCTCACAGTGCTGAAAGTCTCTCCCTTGAAATAATGGTGCTGTTATGCTTCTCTTTCTGGTTAATGGGGCCACTTAATTAAAATCTCTCTCCTCTGTTGCAATGAAATTGGGGAGTGTGCCTATCTCCATTCACATTCTGTTCTTAAGGGATCACCCTAAACCTCACACGCAGAAACCTATCAGCAAATCCAATTACTTGTACCCCCCAACTTTAAATCCTGAATCTTACTCTCCCCCCAATAATAATGGCTGCCATCCAGGTGTAACTCCTCCTGACCTCTTTTTAGCTTTATTACCCAAGCATACTGCTCATACATCTACGATCGAAAAGGTTTTGCTGATGCCTATTCCAGATCACACTTGTGATAAAGCCCATGCCTGTTGACCTGATTCCAAAGACCCACAAAATCTGACTCCTTCTTCCTTTCCAACCTCAGACTCTGCCGACTACATTTCAAATCCTTCGTTTTCCTACCCATATAATAGACCAAGCTTACTGTCAAAGATTTCTTTTATAAAGTTTCGGTGTGGAACTTCCTGCTGCTGGATATTTTCTTTATTTGTTTCTGGTTGACTGTTTCTGGAGACTGTCTTTTCTTCCATTTAAACTATTTTGCATGAGAGCAGGGATGTTTTTTTTTTTTAATCCAGGAGATTATTTATTATGGAAAAGAAATTTGTTTTTTCTAAAATTTTATTAATTTCAGCAAGAAAGAAATGACAGTGAGACAGTTTCAGAGCCCATCAATAGGACAGTCACAATAACCAATACAATGCTTATTTTGTCTTCATAGTGGTTGTTCAGAGTACAAGATGCAGACATAAGTTTTCTAAAGGCTATTACTACAAATATTTCTTCGAATTGAACTGAAAGTAGTTGTATGTATAGTCCAATATTCCATAATAATAATGGGTTATCACCAGAGTTGGCAATATCTGAAGCTGTTGACTTGAACCTTCTACAACTAATCATACTAATCTGGCTTTAGTTTTTAATGCCTCATGGTTAAACTTTTCTGTTGGATGATTAAGGTCAAGTTAAAGCAAGACCTATATAATGAGACATGTAACTTTTGTATCTGACAAGGTTAGTCAAATCACCTTAGGATTTACCTTGAAACCATGTACAGAGTTTTGTAGAACTTTTGTCAGTGTCAGCCATCTGGATAAGTCATGGCCATTGCTTGACCAGTTTACTCTCTGTGAAAGCCTGAGAGAATGTTTTCTCTTTAGGTGACTCTCCTTAGGGCCACTATACATCATTGATCCCTTGCCTTTGTGGCCCCATAGTCTCCTGGGATATAAAATTTGGGACACCACTGAGTTATAGAATGTTACAACACAGATTCTCTTGTGTCCCGAGTCCTCACAGACCTTCAGGGACTAGGTCCAAAATACTGGCTATCCTTGTAGCCCTTCTTTTTCTCTACATTTTTGGCCTGAAAACTTATTAACCCTCCTGAAGAGAAGCTTAGTGATACTACTATTCTATTACATAGGTTCTTGAGCTTAACATCACTGTCTTTCTGAATATCAAATGCCTTAGATTTAACATGGAAATGGTATTTTCCATCAATAATCAATATTCTAATAAATCCCTATAGAATGTGACAAATACAAAACAAAACAAAGGAATAGACTGGCACAGTGGATTAAGAAGCAAAATCCAACAATACGCTGCGTACAAGAAACACACCTAACATGAAGAAATTCATAGGATGAAAGTCAAAGGATGGAGAACAATACTACATGCCCCAGCACCTCAGAAAAAAAGCAGGGGTAGCAATCCTGTTTGCAGATAATCTGAACTTCAAACCAAGATTGATCAAATGAAATGAAAAAGGTCACTACATATTGGTTAAGGGAAAAATTCAAGATAAAGAGGTAACACTCATAAATATGTATGCACCCAACATGTCAGCACCAATCTATGTAAGACAAATAAATCCTAATAGACATGAAAAATCTAATATCCCATACCACAATCTTAATAGGAGACTCTAACACCTCTTTATCCCAAGAAGATGGGTCAAGCGACAAAAAATTTAGCAAAGTAGCAGAACTAAGCCAGAACTTGGAACAACTGGTCTTAATGAACATATACAGAGTGTTCCACCCAACCACTTCTGGTTTTTTGTTTTTTTGTTTTTTGTTTTTTGTTTTGTTTTGTTTTGTTTTGTTTTGTTTTTTGGCAAGACCAAGGTTTGAACCCATGGCCTTGCACTTGCCAGGCAGGCACAACTTCTGAATACACATTTTTTTCAGCTCACATGGAACATTTTCTAAAATAGACCACATACTAGTTCATAAATCATGCTTAAGTATAAGCAAAAACACAGAAATAATCCCATGCATATTATATAACCACAGTTTAATGAAACTGGAAATAAATGACAAAAGAAGCCCCAGAAACCCCAGAAAATATATGAAAATTAAACAACACCCTTCTTAGCAACAAGAGGCCTACAGATGAAATTAAACAAGAAATTAAACAATATCTACAACTTAATGAAAATTCAAACACAACCTACTGGAATTTATGGGATGCAATGAAAGCAGTTCTTAGAGGGAAATTTATAGCTCTGAACTCACACATTAAGGTTTGTTTCTAATGTATGGAGAATCACAGAACTTTGAAATTATAAAGACCATGAAACTCATCTAGTCTGTCTCCTTTTGCATATATGGTAAGTAGTTTACAGCTCATTAGGCACCTTCCACAAATTAGATTTCTATTTTGAACAAGATTATACATTCCATTCTGACTAAAGTCTGGTTACTTCTTTCAGATTTTCAATAACCATCATATATGTGCGCCACGGCTATACAGGGTAAGACATTGTTTTTTGAATATTTGGCTCATTGATTATTGAAGATGTTATTGGCTTTTTATTCATTTTAATGAGAAAAAAGATAAAATGGCAGTGAAACAGTTTCAAAACAAGTTAGTATGATGGTTACAATCAATAATATGTATATTGTTGTCTTTATAGTAGTTATTCAGAGGAAAAGGTGCAAACCTGATATCTTGTCTAAACAATATTGCTACAAACTTTTATTCTCACTAAACTAAGACAAAGTAGCTATATATCTATCATATATGTATATATATATAGCTTGTGTATATATATACTTTTTTCTTTTTGAAGTTTCTAATACTAGGAGAAAATATCATACCATGTCTTATAAGTAGATTGTAAGTCAAAGGTACAGTATGAATCATAAAACAAAGAATATAATTAAACAATATTCAGAAAATTAATTAAATATTAATTCATTAAAATTAAACTAAATATTCCAAAATTCAAATCAAATCATGATTCCAGCTTGGGAGCCCAAATGTTGAGTATCATATGCACTAATCTGTTATCAATTCAAAGTACTCGCATAGTATTTGAATAACTGAATATATACAAAGATATCAACTAAGAAAAAGTTTCCATGGTAGTAAAGAATTGCTAAGGATAAAACATAAGAAGATGCTTCTGTCAGCATGGATTCTTCTCTTTTCCAGATAAAACATCCACGATGGATTCATGTGTGTCTCCTTCAACAAGATCCTAAGACTTTTTTTTGTCCACATAGCTTTTCTTTCTCTATTTTGGTCAAAGTTTTTCTAATTCTTTATACTGAAAATTTTAAAAGAATAATACAATGAGCTCATATACCCTCTTGCTAGATTCAATAGTTATTAATTATTTATTTTTATTGCTTTTTTCTATACAGAAACAAACATGCAAAACATTAAAAAAAACAAAAAGATACAGGCATTATGAGAGTTTTGCCAAGATATTTCAGTATAACTCCCCTAAGAATAAAGATATACTCCCAAAATATTACAACGAAGTGCAAGAAGAAGCAAAAATTCCGTTATATTATATAATGTTCAATTTCTATCCAATGTACACTTATTGTTTCCAATCATTTTTATTTGCATTTATTTTATGCTTATTCCCATACCATAAGTTTTTATTTCGTCAGTTTTTTTATTTTTTCTGGGGTATCTTTTTCTTCTTTGCAACCTTCTCCTCTGGTTTAGGAACCATTTGTTCCTTTTCAGTAAGGACCATCCCAATATGGGAGCTCATGCATGGGTTAATCCTGCCATGAGCTCTGTAAGTACAGCGGCCCATCTTGGGTGCTTTGTTCATCTGGATATGTTCAATAGCCAGAGAATCTACATCTAAACCCTTAAGTTCTGCATTACTCTCTGTGTTTTTAAGCATGTGCGGCAAAAATTCAGCACGCTTTTTGGGCCACCGACCCTGTGTCCAGCCCCACTGTGTGACCTGGGCACATCTACCAACTCCACTACTGTAATATCGGAATGGCACACACTGCTTCTTTAATGTGACATCCTTCAGATACCTGGTGGCCTTTCAAATATACATATCCTTGATGGTCGGGGTAGTTTCACGTGTGTTCTTAAAGTGAACACGAAGATTTGAGCCTCTTGATTTGCATGATTTTGTGGGGTTTTCTGGGCTGAAAGAGTAGCGAACCATTTTCACAGGACACCTCAGGCCGCTCACAGGAAGAGGAAGTTCAATTATCTTATAAGTTGTAGCAAATCCCTTGACATTCATAAGCCTTCATTTCCTCGCCTATAACATGACACAAATAAAATTGCAATGTAAAGTAGTTGTGAGGTTCCAAATGTTATTCATTCATTGAGCAAGCACTTAAAGAGCACCTGCTCTATGAACCAGATGTGGTTTTGCAGACTAATAAAAAAGTGATGAAAAAGGTAGGTGTGGTCATTGCCATGACTTCATCAAGGGGAAATCTGCAACAATCTTAAGTGAACACAAAAAGCCTCTTATAATTCAGATCAGCAGCTAGGTTCTGAATCAGTCCCATAGGGACATGTACACTCCTCAAAAGGTATATTTTTTTTTCTAGTAAGAATTTTTTTTTTTTTTCCCGGCACCGGGGATTGAATTCAGGTCCTTGTGTTTGCCAGGCCAGGGCTTGTTCTACTGAGCTATCTCCCTAGCCCCTAGTAAGAATATTTTTAATGTTTACTAATTTCATTAATTTTGAAAAAGATTTAACATTTAGCAAAAGCAAGTCTTGTGATCAGGTATTTATTGGGCCAATACAACAAAAGTTGACATGTTCTAAAGACAGGATTCAAGTTACCTTAAAATAAAAACAAAATATCTTTATAAAATGTTTTTTGCCCAGTCAAGTGTTTGTATTGTTATTACTAAACCATGAGAACTGTTTTTGAACCCTTTTGCTTATAATAAAGGAAACTAAAGGACCAGGGAGATAGCTCCATGGCACAAGTGCCGGCCTGGCAAGTGCACAGTAATGAATTAGAACCCCAGTCCCACCAAAAAAATTAAATTGATTAATTAAATAAAATAAAAAAGGAAACTGCTGAAACTAGGGATGTAGCTTGGTAGCAGAGCACTTGCCTAGCATGCACAAAGCCCTGTCTTAGATCCCTGATGCTGAAATTTTTTTTTAAAAAAACCTGATCATCCAAAACAATAGCCCCTATCTACTCATTATTGTTTGATTCTGATTATCTAAAATGAGATAAAACATTAAATTTACTTCATCCAATTAGCCATATCTGTTTCACTTAAATTCAAAATGTAAGTGTGTATTTACTACTAATCTTTCAGCCACAGCCATTCTTTGAGCATGAGACTATGGAAATTAGTACTAACTTCCTTATAGAAACCAGACTTGGGGCTGGAGAGATAGCTCCGTGGCACAAGTGCCTTCCTGGTAAGTGTAAAGTCGTGAGTTTGAAACCCAGTCTCAAAAGAAAGAAAGAAAGAAAGAAAGAGACCAGACCAGGGGGCCAGCGAGATGGTTCAACGGTCCAAAGTGACTGCTTAGGAAAGCTTAGGCAACTGCAGGGACCATGGTTTGATCCCCAGCACCACATACTGCACCAGCCCCACCCTGAGGGCAGGCTGAACCAGACATAAAGAAAAAAAAAATTAGCAACTGGGACCTCCTCTTGGGAGCAGGGAGATAGCTTAGTGGAATAAGTGCTTGCCTGGCAAATACAGGGTCCTGAGTTCAATCCCTGGTACCGGAAAAAAAAAAAAAAAAAAAAAAAACAGACCCAGATGCAGCATCTTAGACTCATAGAATCGAGTCCTGTTTCTGACCCTCCAGAAACACAGCAGGTGGAAGATGCCCTTACCATCTTCACTTTTGCCATGCATAAGGCAGGAGACTAGAGAAATCCACCTTTGAAGAACTAAACTATCTCAGACAAGCACCTGGTATGCAGTTGACAGTCTCTTAATGAAGAGACCACACGTGTAGCTCTGTAATAAAGTCCATGATCAAAAACCACACACACTCATATGCGCACGCACGCGCATGCACACTTCAAAGGTTTCAGTCCAGAATCTCACTGTATATATTAACAGATAATGTGGAATAGTAAGTGCCTACAAAGGCACTTCAGTGAGGAAAAATGACTTTGTTTCTTTGCAGTTTTTCGATTGCTACATTTATTTTTTCTATTATTACTATTATTATTATATTGTGTGTGTGTGTGTGTGTGTGTGTGTGTGTGGTGCAGGGTCTCACTATGCAGCTCCAACTCATACTGATCCTCTTGTTTTCTGCCTCCCAAGTGCTGGTATTATAGGCACACACCACCACACCCAGACTCTATCACACCCGAGAGTGGGGCCGGCCCTGCATGCGGTACCAGTCTTTCTTTTATTATAAGAGTACAAATTGTATTAAAACGGAAAAATTACAAGTGATACCGAATTTCACTTAACCAAGTAATATGAATTTCACAGCATTTGTTGTAATGCAGTGTTGTCTTCCAATCAGTTATTCATATTACCAGATATATGCATGCAAAATTGGAAGAAGAAATACATAAGAGATTGAGAGGAGAAAAGGGAGGAAAAATATTGAAAAAGGTACACAAAGCAACTTAAGCATTACCAGCTCCTTTCTGTACACCTGCAGAAATCCACATTATGGTTGTCCAAGTTATCCTGTTTACAAACATCCTGTTTACATCCCCACTCCCTCTCCCGTCCTCCTCAACTCCGTAAATTTCCTTTTGAATAAGTTCATTCCCTTTTCCCAGTATCTATTGTATCCTTCAGATTCCATCTTCTCTTTCAGGTTCTTACACTAAGGAGAATATGTTATGTTTGTACATGTGGGTCTGATTTATCTCACTTAAGAATATGCTCTCTAGCTGCATCCATTTACAAACAAAAGTCTCATATTTATCCTGTTTTACAGCTGAATAATACTCCATTGTGTAATAATACCACATCTTCTTTATCCATTCCTCAGTTGATGAACGTCTGGGTTGTTTCCATGATTTAGCTATGACAAATTACATTGCCATGAACATGGGTGCATATATATCATTGTAGAATGATTTTTTCAGTGGTTCTGGAAAAATACCCAGGAGCCAAACTTGTTCACTGGAAGATATCCTCTTTAATATATGATACTAGAAAAACTGACTCTGTACATGTCAATGCCTAAAACTAAACCTATGTCTATCACCATGCACTAAAGTCAAAATGAATCAAAACTCTAAATATTAAAATAGAAGCACTAAATCTGTTGGGGAAAAAGTAGGTGGAAATCTTGAAGACATAGGTAGAGGTACAGTTTCATGAACAAATCCCAGACCCCACAGTAAATATTAAAAACATCAACAAATAGGATATCACCTTACTAGAAGCTTTGGCACAACAAAAGAAATCACAAGTAGAATGAAAGGACAATCCATAGAGTGGGGAAAAGTATAGCCAACTGTCCCTTACACAAAGTATCACTATATATTACATGTAAAGCATCCTCCAAATTCAAAGACTCAATCCAAAAATGGGCATCTGAAATGAATACACACTTCTCAGATGAAGAAATGCAAATGACAAATGCATATGTTTAAAAATGTCATCATTATTGGTCATTCAAGAGATGCAAATTAAGACAGCACTGAAATTTCGTCTTACTCCAGAGAGAATGGCTAACTTCAAAAAAATCAACCAATAACAAATACAAGAGAGACTGTGGCTAAAAAGGAATCTTTCTCTCCTCTTGGTGGGAGCATAGACTTGTACAAACACTGTGGAAATCCGTGTGGACATTTCGTTAAATCAGTAGGAGTACAGGTTCTATTAGACTAAGCTGTTCCTCTTCTGGAACTCTCACAGAAGACTTAAAAACAATATACCACAGCAAAATATATGCATCCATGTTCATAGCAGCACAATTTGTCATAGCTAAATCTCAGAAACAACCCAAATTCCCATCAACAAAGGAATGGATAATTTTTTTTATAATGAAGTATTACTCAGTCACAAAGAAGAATAAACTTGAGACATTTCTGGGCAAATGGATAAAACTTAAAATGATATTCAGGTGAAATAAATCAGGCCCACATCTGTAAACGTCATATTGTCTTACTAATGGAACAATTAAATAAGATACAAAATGTACAATAGATATTGTGACTTGGGAAGAAACTGTTCAAAAGAAAGGGGAAACTGATAGAATAAATGAAAGAAGAAAAATGTAAAATTATATATACAAGATAGTTAAGATAGTTATATGATTAGTGTCTCTTATTTCCTTGAAATAAAGATTTGTGCTACTAATGTTTGGACAATGTTTCATGCCTATATCATACACTCTGAGTAACTACTATAAGATAACAATATGCAATATATTAATTGTTACTCTCTTATTAGCCTGTTTTGAAACTTTTATCTCTATTTCTGTTTTTTCCTTTTCTTTTCAAAATAAGAATTTTTGAAATATAGAAAATGAGTAAAAAACAAAATGAAATTATTCCAAAGCTTCCACATGCATTACTTAAAAAAGAACAAGATGATTTTTGATGGGAGCTGCTGAAACTGGAAATTGATCATATGTGAGAGGGCAGGATGAGACCTCATTGCCTAAAACAGCCAAGCTACCTCAGTCTTGAGAAAACTTCCTGCCTGGTCCTCGTGGCCTATTAGCTGTCAGGCAACATTTTGTCTTTAAATGTTGCCAAGGTATAAAAAAGGTCCCTACTGTTTCTTGGGGGTAGGGAGTTATTGCCTATCAGGCTTGGTCCATTACCTGACCACAGCTAGTATCTTTTGTCTTTATTTCTTGAATCCTCTCCAAATTTTCTCCCCTGTGACTACCAAAAGACCAATAGATCCATATAGGTTTGTATTTATATTAAACAACAAAGAGGAGCTCTTGGAATTTAAAACATAGAAATAGGATGAAATATTTGTATTTAGTAAAAGGAATGGAAAATAGAAAATGAACCCAAGGAAATACTCTCAGAAGGAAAAGCAACAAGAGTTAAGAAACGAGAGAATATAAAAACTTAGAAAATTGATAAAGAAAGTACCATATCTCACATTTGAGTTCTTAAAACAGAGAACTAGATAGGTGGAAGTTATAATAGAAATAATATTAAGTAGAGTTTTGCAAAATTAAGGAAACAAGTCTCAAGACTCAGAAGGCCCATCAAATGCTCGTCAGAATAAATTTTTTAAACCTACAAATCCCATTCAGTAGAGTAAGGGAATAGCAGATATAAAAATAAATCATAAGTGCATTAATCAGCACAGCATCAGGTTTTCTCCAAAGTAATTTTGGATACAAGAGAAAGCACAACAATGCTTATAAAATTCTGCCTGAAAACTACTTTAAGCTCCATTTCTCCTGTCAAACAGGATACACTTGCAATTTGTCATAACTAAACCTTGGAAGCAGCACAATGCCCATAAACTGAGGAATGAACAAAGATGTGGTATTTTTACACAATCATTAATTCAGTTATAAAATAGGTAAATTTGAGGCTTTTTTCAGTGAATGGATGCAGCTAGGGACCATACTCTTAAGTGAAATAAATGAGACCCACATGTGCAAACCTCATATTGTCTCCTTAGTGTAAGAACCTGAAAGAGAAAAATAAAATCTGAAGAAGAAGTAGATACCAGGAAAAGAGAATGAACCTTTTCAAAAGAAGGGAATTACAGTGTTGAGGAGATGAATAAGACAGGGAGTAGGGGAAAGCAAAATATCTGTACATGTAAGCAGGATGGTTGAGACAACTGTACATTGGATTTCTGCTGGTCTATGGAAAGGACCACATAATCCTTAATTTGTTTTGTCATCTTTTTCAACTTTTTTTCCATTTTGTCTCTTCTTATTTTCTTATTTTTTTTTCTTTTTCTCTTTCTTCTTCCAATTTTTCATGCATATGTCTGAGTAATATTAACAAGTAACTTGAAGACAACACTATATGATAAATAAATACTTTGAAATTCACATTATTTTGTTGACTGAATTCTGTATTATTTCTAATTTTTCTGTTTTAATACTACTTTGCACTCCCTTTAAAATTAACAAAGCAAAGCATGCCATATATATATATATATATATATATATATATATATATATATATTCCTCCCTCATATATGGCTACATTATTTCTCATAAATGCTTGCTAAGAAGCAAGTAGTCTAGAACAGTAGATAGAGGAGAAATAAATTCAGGAAATCAATAGAAGCTTGGAATCTATGAAAACAGGAGACACCATTTCTATATAACCTATCTAGAGACATGAGTTGTTTTCCTATACATTTCAGCAGTGAAAGGAAATCTCTGCAAAACCTGTACCAAGTCTGGCTGTCATATCGTCTCGCTTCCAGCAGTGGTTGGAAGGAATGAGTATGGACAAGAGAGTGAGTTCAGCAGAATTTCGAATGTTTCTAACACCCTTTTCTATATGGTTCATAGACACAGTGAAGCATTTAAAAAGGTACAAAATGATACACAGAAGTTTTTTAAATTCAAAGTCAGCACAAATATTAATTATAAGCATAAAAGTATAGCATGAAAAATCCTGAAATGACACTTGGTTCAACTGTAAATCAGGTTAAAAATTCCTCATAGGAGAAAATTGTAATGATTAGAGTAGAAATTAGTACAATTGAAGCAAAGAAAATGATACAAAGAGTGAATCAAGGACATTGTTCTTTGAAGTATTAAATAAAATTGATAAAACCTTTAAACAACCTCATCAAAAACATGAAAGAAAATGCTCAAATTTAAGCAATAAAAAATTAAAATCTTGACATTACTACAGATCTCATGGAAATATAGGGGATCACCAATAGCTACTTTGAACATCTTTACCCTCACAGAATGGAAAACACAGAACTGGACAGCTTACTGGATAGATACAAATTACCAAACCTGAATAAGAAGATATAAAAACTCTGAATAACGCAATATCAGCCAATAACATTAAAGCTGTAATCAAAACCTTAATTAAAATCAAAAAGCTCAGGATCTGATGGATTCACAGCCAAATTCTACAAGAAATTTAGAGAAGGCTTAATCCCAATATTCCAACTCTTTAATGAAGTTCAAAAGGAAGCAGTACTCCCAAATCATTCCTGCAGGCAAGAATTACACTGACACCAAAACCAGAGAAATAATCCAAAAAAAGGGGAATTACAAGCCAATCTCCCTCATGAGTATAGGAGTAAAACTCCTCAATAAAATACTAACAAATAGAATGCAGCAAAGCATCAAGAAGATTATACATCATGACCAGATAGTATTCATCCCAGGGATGCAAAGATGGTTCAACATACACAGATCTAGAAATGTAATACAGTGTATCAATAAAGCCAAACGCAAAAACCATATAATCATCTCAATAAATACAGAAAAAGCTTTTAACAAAATCCAACACTCATTCATGATAAAAGCCTTATAGAAAATTGAAATATGTGGGCTATTCCTCAGTCTGATAAAAGACATCTAACAAATCAATAACCAACATCAAGAAAAACTGAAAGATTTTACTCTAAAATCAGGTACAAGGGTCTGGGGAGATAGCTCCAAGGCACAAGTGCCTGCTGGGCAAGTGCAAGGTCGTGAGTTCGAACCCTGGTCCCACAAATAAATAAATAAATAAATAAAATCAGGTACAAGGCAAGGACGTCCACTACCATGGCTTCTTTTCAATATAGTTCCAGAAATATTAGCCAAAGTCACTAGCTAAGAGGGAGAAATAAAAGAAACAAGAATAGGAAAGGAAGACGCACCATGATTCACAGACAACATGATACTCTACATGCAAGACCCCAACAACTCCACCAGGAACTCTTAATAGACAAGTTCAGGGACAGCCAGAGAGCTCCTCAGATTAAAGCACCTGCTTAGGCAGATGCAGGAACCCGAGTCTGATCCCCAGTATGCTGTAGCAGCCCCACCCCCGGGGCACACACAGCTGGCAATTGAGACCAGTCATGGTGATGTGTGCCTGTAATCCCAGCACTTGGGAAGCTGAAAACAGAAGGATCACTATGAGTCCACTCTGTGCTAAACACATAACAAAGCAATAAATAAATAAACAAACAAACAAATTCAGCAGCATTCTGAATACACAGGATACAAAGTCAACACCCAAAAATCAACAGCACTCATCTACAAACTATGCTAAATACATAACAATGTAATAAATAAATAAACAAACAAACAAATTCAGCGGCATAGCAGGATACAAAGTCAATACCCCAAAATCAATAGCACTCATCTACAAACTCACGGAGAGAAAAGTTAGAGAAATCATACCCTTCAATGCCAAAAATGCCAAAAAAAATATTACTTATGAATTAATCTAACAAAGGAAGTAAAAGATCTATACACTGAAAATTACAATAGTCTGAAAAGATATCAAGGAAGAGTTCAGAAAATAGAAAGATATTCCTTGCTCCTGGATAGGAAGAACTAACATTGTCAAAATGACCATATTACCAAAATCGTTATACAGAGTCAGGGCAATCCCTCTGTACCATTTGTGTTGTTGTACCTGGCTTTGTTTCTCTCTTTGTTTTTGCTATTTGTTTTTCCCTTCTGTCTTTGTTCTTACTCTTTAAAATAAAAAAAATAGAAACATTAAAAACAAATTCTAGCTACTGGCTTAACCAAACATTGTCATGTAATTCTAAGGAGCACCAGAGGGGAGTGGAATGGGAGGGGGGATTCCCTAGCATTACGATAGGAAGTCAGTAACTGTTCACAAAAGATAGTAAGGGCATGTTGTTTAGATATGTGAGGAAGAATATCAAAAGAACCAGCTAATGTTAACACTTGCTGCCCCTGAGAATCATCTACAGAAGTTACCAGCGCATTGTGCATTCATCAGAATTATTTTCAGTTGCTGGTGACAGACACTCAAAGCAGGAAAAAGAAAGCATTTTCTCATATAGTTCAAAAAGTCATGGATCAGGACAGATGAACATAATGTTCATCCTAAGCCTGCAAGCAATGTCTTATTCTCTGTGTTACAGTTTATGTCCAGTTGTCCCCCCAAAGCCTCATGCAATCATGGGTGGGAATGTCTATAGAGTTTGAGACTTGAATGATGATTCACTAGGATTACGTGTTTTAATACTGTTGGGATTATGGTCTGAGTACTTCTGAGACTATGGGTGTGGCCTGAGACAATAAGCTAAGGCACAGAGCCTGATGTAATTTAAAAAGAGAGACAAAGAGACAGCCTAGAGCTGTGGCTCTCTGCTCCCCTGGTTGGTCGGTTGCCTCTGTCGCCATTATTGCTGTTCTGATGCCATGAACTGCTGCTCTCTGCCATGTGCCCCTCAGCCTTAGATCCAGCTGAGTATGGACTGAAACCTCCAGTAACTGTGAGCTAAATAAACCTTTCCTTCCTTCATTTTGGGTGTTGGGTATCTGTCCCAGCAATGAGTAGAAAAGTAACCAAGACACTCTGTCTCTCAGCCCTGTTTTCTTACCCCTTCCAGTTTTTTCCACATGGAACCAAATGACACCCTGGACTTCAGACTCTCGGGCCCTTTGTATCTGGATTCTAAAAGTGGAACAAAGTCTCAATCCCTGTTCTTTCAGGAAAAAAAAAAAAACAGAATGCACTCTCACTGGTTGAGTATGGCCCTATTTCTATCTTTGAAGCATGTCTTGGGACAGGGAATCCTAGTCTATAATCAGCCAAGTGTGAATCACATTCCAACCCCTGGAGCTAGAGAGACATCTCACCTCCATGAACATGGAGAAAGTTGATCAAGGAGAAGAGCTTTCCAAGAGGAAGTTGTGATCTAGGATAACGAATTTCATGTATCAACTTGACTCGGTCATGGTATCCAGATAGTTGGTCAATCTGACAGTTTCTGGCCATATATTTTCATTCAAAGTAGACTTTAAATAATGGAATTTTTCATCATATGATGGGTGATCCTCAAGTCAGTTGAGGAGCTAGAACCTAGAAAAGAAAAACTGATGACCTCAGAGAGACTTGGGCTTGTAGACTGGCTTTAGACCTGATTTCAGCTACCATATCAATCTTCTTAAATGGAATTGCTGTCCTACTACTTGGCAATCACATAAGCCAATCTCTCCCTCTCCTTCTCTGTCTCACTCTCCTCCTCTCTCCCTCCCCTTCTCCCCTTCTCCCCCTTTCCCTCCCCCCACTCCAGCTATATAGATAGAGGATAGATACATAAGTTTTTTAAAAAAAAAAAAACTCTACTTATTTATATGTTCATGTTACAGCCAATATTAAAAATAAAGCTATCGTTTTCACCCTCAGCAGATGTGTGTGCTCATAAACTCTCAATAACAAATCTTTGTGGAAGGGTAAAGATATGATTCATCCAAACTGATTAAATAAGTATCTTTGAAATGCTGTTTTCTATTTTATTTAAAATGAGGAAAAGATTTAGAGATTTCATCCAACAAGGATGTAGAAAGAAATAAACTGGAAAGTGACTCGTCGATGACCAAAGGTCCATAAATAGCAAGTAACAGCTGATGCTGCCACTAAACTGATGTCACTGAGGGGATCCCCAGATGTGAGCGAGGCTCTGTAGTGCATCTCACTTGCCCTGAGGATTCTCAGAGTTGGTAACACTCTCGCGAAGACTTCTGGGAACTGTTGACTATTCTAATTTTTCTCTTGGCAAAAACCAAGTAATGGCTTGAATTTCTTTTACTTAAAAGTGGGATCTTTTTACTAGGACATGGTCAACATTCCTTACAACTGAGGTATCAACACTCTGAGTAGTAGCAGGGGCAGATTTTTTCAGGTCTTTGGACTGGGCCCACTGTGCTCTAAATAAACATCTTAAAACCTAACACAGAGCCTTTCCATGGATGACACAAAGGCTGCACCAGGAAGCTTGCTGCAAAGATTCCCCAAAGCTAGGAAGATAAGTAACATGCTTTACCCACCATGAATAGGAACAACAATTATGATTTTAATATTATGCACAGGCTGTCTCTTGTCAAGAACACGGTTTTAATAAAAGCGCCAAATTTAGAACTTTTAAGAGACTGACCTTGTGGTCTCACCACTGGTCAATGTTGAAGAAAATTGGCATCCTGGGTACATGCCAATGCCACTGCATGAGAGCATGCCAGCTTCTCATAAACCTGCCCCAGGGGAAGCAGACAGTAAACAACACAGACTCCAAACTCTGGAGTGAAGCACACATCTCATAAATAAAGAGCACTGAGATGAGGACAAAGCAAATCATAAAGACTAGCACAACGAATCTAACTTGAAAGTAATTTTCCTGTACTAAAAAAAAAAAAAAAAAAAATCCAAAGGACTCACCTCAAATTCAATTTCACTGTTCATAAAAATTCAGTTATGAAATGATCAACATAGATTAAATCACAAATTAAAAATTGAACAAGAAAGATGGAATGATAGAAAATAAAGGACAGTTAAATAGAACATTAGTGAAGAGAATATAAAGTGGCAATCTAAGATGACGAGAAGAAAGAAAATGAGTAAGACAAAAGTAAAAGAATATTCTGCAGGTTGATGTTGCTTAGAAAAAAAAAAAGGAAAAGAATATATTTCTCTTTGGACTAAGAGGAAGCAGATACATACACAGTCAAATGTTCTGCAATTGTAGCGGGCCACCAGTGAAGCTTGTGATGTTGTAGGCTATTGAATCTAAGCCTCCTAAAGCTCATACACTGTACTCTGTAGAACAATTGTGAGAACAATATGCAATATGTCAACTTTCAAAGAAAAGAAAGGGGAAAAGAAAAAGGGAAAAAAAAAGTAAAGTTGATTTAGAAGGGTAAATGTTTAATTGTTTGATCAATCTTATATACCTATATGTATTAATCTAAACTGATCTGATGATGAAAATATGTAATATAACCATTGTTAAATTTAAACAATAAAAAAATATTTAAAAAGCCAAAAAAAAAGAATATTCTGCAGGAATCAAGCTGTATGAGAATAAGTATGTTAGGCATACTATAGCAAGAAAATGAGATATGCCTATAGTTAAAAAAATCAACTCAAAGCAATGAAAAAGAAACAAAATTTGAAATGTCTGAATTTTCCCATGATTAATACCATATCATGACTTCTACCTACTTACAGGGACCCTTTTCATGACTGAATATTGTTCTTCCTAATGGTCTCTGGGACTTTGTTATTGAACAAAGACAGGTGTCCTCCTTTCCTGTGGTTTCACTTTATGTGGTTTCAGTCACCTGTAGTCAACTATGATCTGAAGGTACTACATGAATAATTCCATAAAAAGACAATTCATAAATTTTAACTTATGCATCACTCTGAGTAGCGTGATAAAATGTTGCACTGGGCTGGGGAGATAGCTCGGTGGTACAAGGGCCTGCCTGACAAGAACAACGCCCTGGTTCAATCCTCGATACCACATGCTGTGCCAGCCTGGAACTGGTTCCAGGAAAGCAGTACTGGCCCGAAACCAGGTACAGTGGTGCATGCCTATAATCCCAGCACTGGGGAGGCTGAGACAGGAGGATTGCTGTGAGTCCTAACTGCAGCCCTGTACCAAATAAAAAATAAGGCTTAGCTGGGCGTGGTGGCTCACGCCTGTAATCCCAGCACTCAGGAGGCTGAGGCAGGAGGATCAGTGCGAGTTCGAGACCAGCCTGGGCTACAAAAGTGAGCTCAAGGCTAGCCTGAACTGCATAGCGAGACCCTGTCTCAAAAAAAAAAAAAAAAAAAAAAAAAAGACAAAAAAAATAAGGCTTAAAAAAAATCTTGCACTGTCCACTCCACTCTTCTGGGTTGTGAATTGTCTTCCACCCAAAATATTCAGGCTGCATAGACTGCTTGCCCACTAGTCACCCGGTAGTGACCCAGTTATCAGACTGGCTATGATGGGGCACTACTCAAGTAACCCTATTATACTTAATGATATCCCAAAACACAAGAAAAGTGAGCTAGCCATTTAGATGTACCAGAAAGAAGCCACAAGATCCTTACTGTGAGTGATCAGGTGAAAGTTCTCTATTCAATAAGGAAAGAAAGAGGTCATAGCCCAAGACTGCAAGGACCCATGAAAATAACAAATTGAAAAAACAAGGTATATGTAGCACTTAGTACTACCCAGTTGTCAGTGTCTGTGAGAGATCAGGGACAAAACCAGTACAACAGTGTGTCTAAACAGATGCAGATCATCCAAGAGTCTGTGTACTCATCCCCAACTTCAAGCCACAACCAGAACAATCATGTTGTGAACAGCACATGCCACCAAAGCCCGCCACTTGCTTGGTAGATTTTGGGAGGAAAAGCAAAACTCACAGTGATCTGACTGAAACTCGTAAGTTCCTGGAAGGCCAAGCATGCAACACAGAAGCTGAGGAAAGCTAGATGTTGAACTGATCAAAGCTGAGCCCCCGGCTTTGTGGAAAGTGCACGCTAACAATGCAGTTAGGGTCTCCATTTCTTTCCAAATTCCTCACTAGCTTTATTCTTTTTTTCTCAGCATGCATCCTAGAATATATCTTATCTCAAGCTATAAATCCCGAGTCCCTTGATCTTGTAGGGTCTCAATAAGAGAAGCAAGGGCAAGATGAAGTCGGGCCAAAGTCGGAGGCTGAAGTGAGCACACACGGGACGCTAGGCACCCATCCCATTGAGCAGTGTTCTAGGAAGGTCTGAGGGGTAAGACTTTCTCTGGAATTGCTGGAAATGCCAGGTCACAGAGAGATTCCTGGACCACATCTTGCCCCTCACAGGTCAGAATCTCTGAGGTGCAGCCCATGAACCTACATTTTGAATAAGCCCCTTCCCACCCTGCACCCCAGCTTTCTGTTATGCTCAACTACCACCAGAGACTTAGAGATTTTGAAGGAAAAATGGAATGGGGGCACCTTGGGTTCAGTCAGCCAAGAAACTGTACCCTCTGCATTTGCCAGGACGTAGGTAGTTCAAAGGCAAAGGATGGCCATGGAGGAAAGTGATCAGTGATGTACAGTATGCTTAAGGAGAGACACCTAGAGAGAAAATATTCTCTCAGACCGTCACAGAGAGCAAATTGGTCAAGCAACGGCTATGATCCATCCAGATGGCTGACACTGACAAAAGTTCTGCAAACCACAGTATGTGGTTTCAAGGTAAATCCTGAAGGGAAGTGACTGACTTCATCAAATCCAAAAGTTACATTTTTTGTAATATAGGTTTTGCTTTATCTTGGCCTTAACCATCCAGCAGAAAAGTCTAACCACAAGGTATAAAAAGGAAAGCCATATTAATACGCTAAGTTGTAAAAGGCTCAAGTCAGCAGCTTCTGATGCCAGGTAAGCTAATAATCCACTACTGGTATGGACTATTGGACCACATATATATATATATATATATATATATATATATATATATATATATATATATGGCTAATTTCTCTTTGTGCAATGAAAAGGAAGATCTGTACTAAAGATGTTTAGACAAGAACTCATGGTCTGCATCTTGTACTCTGAACAAAGATAACAATATACAATGTATTAATTATAATAATAAATAAGGCAAAGGATGAGAAAATCTAGTAGCAATAGGAGTATTTTCTGGACTCAGGTAGAACTTGCTTGAAAGAGCTACCATCCCCCCTATCCTATCCTTCACAGCTACGAATGCCATGGTCCTCTGAGTGATCACAATTCCTTACTGATAAAATTGTCTTGTTTGACAGTTTAAAAAAAAATCAAGATGTTAACGTGCAAGCATTTCTAAAGTGAAGGAGAGCAGCTGTCTTAATCTTGAAGGAACACAGCACCCCAACAGCATCTACATCACTGTGAAAGCTGAGAGTCCTCAATAAGTGGAGATGGAAGGCATCAGCTTGACTGAGTGTGGCTATGTGTTACTGGAACAATGTGTGCCGAACAAATATTTAAAGTTTCAGCGACAATCTCAGAGCCTTCTTTCTACATTTAAATCTTACTTGAAGAGGCTGGGGAGATAGCTTCGAGGCACAAGTGCCTGCCTGGCAAGTGCAAGGTCATGAGTTTGAACACCGGTCCTGCAAAAAAAAAAAAAAAAAAATCTTACTTGAAAGGACACAGTGCTACTTATCTTCAGTTATGTGTTTCAAGTCTATATTACTTCTCAATACCTGAGCCTCCCCACACTTAATGAACCATAACATTAGTGTTTCTCAGCCCACTGATTTGAACAGAGGATAATAGTCTAGAGCCATGTGTCTAGGAGGCTGTAGGTCACCCTGCTATGTCTTTATGTTCAGGAAGAACACATACACAAAAGTGTTGCAAAAATATCTCTGCCCAGCATAACAGTTCATGCTCTGGATTCTAATACAATGGTCACAAGATTACTTTTCTTACAAACTCACCCAAATGCCAGCTTCCTATGTTGAAGAAAGAAGATAACAAGTACTAGCCTTTGTAAAAAACATTAACCAAGCATTAGAGCTGGTAAGGAGAATATTTTTTTCTCCAGCTTCCAGGGTGCACTGGACATAATCAATGTAACATTTATGACCCCTCTCCACATACTCACTTATGTTCATGCTAGATGTCCATGATTCGTATATTTTTAAAAATATAAAGTGTGAATTCTTCAGTCTCATGTTCCCAGTCGTCTGTGTACTTGCAGAGGACTCTGGTCTGATCTTGTCGCTTTGGGACTATGGAAAAGCCCATCCTTCTCCAACCTTGACTATAACTGGATAGGTGAGCCTCCCTAATTCTGATCTAAGGAACCAAGAAGTTCACAAGTGCTGTCTGCCTAAGCCACAATTTCTAGACTACTTTTTATTACTAACAAAGAGCATATTTGGAATTCCATCAGACTTACCCTTTACCTTCCTCAGTATTGGTTCAAAATTCTGTAGGAAGCAAAATGGAGTCGTGTACTGGCTACCCCTCAATTTCCCAACCTTTGGCTTCTACTTTCATAATAAAGAGTTTGTATAAACCCTCTCGTCATAGAAATGAAGGGTTCCTCTCAACTCTTGTTGACCATACTGAAAGGAAGAATAGCTTCCTAACATGACTACTTTATATCCATTTCACAGTGGTTATTGGATTTTAAAAAGCGTGACAATTACAAAAGGCTTAGATAGATGTATAGGCAAGAATTATTATCGGATTGTAGGCACCACTGTTCTCTGATCCACCCATTCAGGGTTCTGGAGGGACTGAATGTAGGTACCCTGCTTGCCATTTCTGCAGTGTTTAACATTTTCTCATCCCCATATTTCTGCATATCCTTTTCACTCTTGTTTCTTTTTTTCCTCAGGACTGGGGTTTGAACTCATGACCTTGCACTTGCCAGGCAGGCACTTGTGCCATGGAGCTATCTCCCCAGCCCCTGCATATCCTTTTGCTGTGTCCCCTCCCAAGGCCAACACTGCTCTGTTAGAAAATGCCTGTTTATGCCTCAAGACTTATCCAAACTTTACCCCCATCCAAATGTTTTCAATAGAGTTAAATGCTCCTTAGTGCTACTATGCCACCTTATTACTCTAGTAATACCTACCATTATTCTTCCTATGTCTTCTCTTTCCTCGGAGCCCCTGCCCCCATTACACTGAGAACCCTAGAAATCATGTCATCTTTAAAATATACATGACCCCGCAACCCATGACTAGGTGCCTGGCCTGACCTATATTAATGCACAATAAATAGATGGAGAGAGAGAGAGAGAGGCAAACGGAACAAGAAAATACAGAGGACAATAGAGAGGTACAAATACAGAGAGCCAGATAGGAGAGAGAGACAGGGACCAAGGCACAGCAAGAGAGTTCACAAGAGGATAGGTCTTAACATTCCATCTGAACTCTACAAAGAAAGGTATCATCAAGAAATTGAACAGTAACAAATGCTGACGTGGCTGTGATGAAACAGGAAGCTTCCTACATTGCTGGTGGGAACGTAAATGAGGACAACAGTTATGGAAATCAGTAGGAGATTTCTCAAAGGACTAAACTTAGAAATTCCATATGGCCCAGCTATGCCCCTTCTGGAAATCTTCCCCAAAGAGCTTAAAACATTGTACTACAATGATACATGCCTACCAATATTTATAGCAGCACATTCATAATAGCATAATGGCTAGATACTGGAAACAGCCTGTATACCTATCAAGAGACAATTGGATAAAGAAAATGGGTACCTAATGGATACTATTCTGCTATAACAGACAAATTTGAGACCTGTGTAAGAAAGCAGGTACACCTGGAAAATATAATTTGAGTGAAGTAAACCAGACATGCAGCTTAAATGCCATGTGTTATCTCTCCTTTGAGAGAAGCGAAGGTACACATGGAGAGAATACTGAATGATGGGTGAAAGGGACAAGGAAACAGATTCTTATCCAATAGGGAAGTGATCCAAGGAAACAAAGGTGAGGAGGAAAAGAAGCGGCGCTTAGTAGACTAAACATGTGCCCTGGGCAGGCACCAAAAAATCTCAGCAAATGTAAACATTACATGCACAACCAAAGATGAAATTAATATTAACAAAAATGAAAATTGTAAGGGCCAGGGAGATAGCTCCATGGCACAAGTGGCTGCCTGGCAAGTTCAAGGTCGTGAGTTTGAACCCTGGTCCCTCAAAATAATAATAATAATAATAATAATAATAATAATAATAATAATAATAATAATAATATAAAGAATGAAAATTGTAGAGGAAAAGGATGGAAAGCGTAGGGGGTTAAAAAAAATAAGAAACAAGCTATATGATGTTCATGTAACCATACCCCAAGATAATTGCAAACCGTATATACTGCAAATGCATACTAATGAAAATAAATGGGAGAAGAGATTAAAAAATAGAGTTATAAGGTCACAGAAGCTTTTCCTGATGCTAAAGGTGGCTAAGAATGGGAAGGCAGGCACCGCAGAGCTGGGGATAAAGGCAAAGAATGCAATTGGAGAAGCACTGCACTTGCTCTGGGAAGTTCATCTAGTGTCTCAGCAGACTGGCAGCACCGCGTCCTTCCTACCAGTCCAAGGGTAAGGAGAGAGGAGACACCTTGCAGCGCTCATGAAAACGCACATGTGGGGTGCTGTCCATCTCCATCGTGCTGGCAGAGAATGACTTAGTTGCTTCCCAAAAGTATTTCCCAATCTTGATGATCTTGTTTCGTTATTAAAAAAAAAAAAAAAGAAAGAAAAAGAAACAACTTTATATACATTCATTCTTAATTTTGACCTCTTAAACCATGTTGCCTGTTTTCTTTGGAATTCATAGGAGATTAATTTAAACCTTCAAGCTTGCATCCTAAGCTACTTTTCCTATAAGCAATGCCACAAATCTGCAAGGTGAACTGTGATTCACTCTGTAGCTGTTAGTATGTGATTATATAAGCATTGCCAATAATGAAAACATTACTAGAAATATGGCAAAGAAAAACAAAGCAAAACTAACTATAAAAGTGTTAACTCTATATTACAACAAATGATGGGTTATACCTACAAAAGTTATTTATAACAGTAATGTACTTTCAAATGGTCATTCACTTGATTATCCTATAGCAAGTAGGAAAAAATGAAATAAATCACACTCATATAAATAGAAATATCTAATCAGTGACTCTTCTTTTTTACCATTCCTCCCAATGATTTGTATTACTTCTCCACCAAGATATATACCCCAAGTAAGGAGTCCCACAATACATTCAAAGCATTTCTCTTTCTGGAAAGCAAGCAGTAATATTCAATTATATGGCCAGTCTTACATAATTACATCCATTAATATGAGCAACAGATTTGATGACAAAAATAGATAATATATCGTCATTAATCAGCTATTCTTATTTTGAAAATCTGTAACATATGTTTTGTTGTATGTTACCCTGTTTCTGTCTTTGTTTCTTTTCTTTTTTTTATGTATTTAGTTCAGGGTCTCCAGGGTCTCACTACACAGATGGGACTCACAGTGATCCTGTTTTCAGCCTTCCAGGCACACACCATCTCACCCAGTCTCAGTTGTCATCTCAACATGGCCCAGGGATGGGGCTGGCACAGCAAGCCTGGGATCTAACCAGGTCCCTGAATCTGCTTAAGCAGGCACTTTAATCTGCTAAGCTATCTGGCTGGCCCCCTGTCTTTGTTTCTGATTTTTGTTCTTGCTTTTGCTTTTACTATACAAAATTAAATTAAATTAAATTAGGGAAAAAAAAAAAAGTATTCCTCTACCTATAATTTGTCTGAGGTAAGTAGTCAAGTTCCAGTGGCCAAGACACAAATAAGTCTTTGTTTAGCATTGAAGACTAGGACATGGGAAATAGATTCTACGTTCCTTAGTTAGTGGTTTTTCAACTTCTTTGCAGCAGAGAATTCCCCAATGATGGTAGATTTTTATGAAATATAATGATCAAGAAATTATTTTAAAAGTTTGATTTGTCAAATTCATAGAAAATGAACAAATTCCTTAGAGTCTATGAAAACATTACGGAGCAGTGATTCTCAGCTTAGGGCTCTTGAATGGCCAGTCTATTGACCTGCTAACACGCGTCAAACTGTTTGTATGCATAGCATTGCTCTCAATGCACTGATAGCACAGTTTACGTTAGATTCTCAAAAGTATTTGTGGACCAAAATAAAATTAGGAACTCTTCCTATTATAATCTTAGCATGAGTACTGCTTTTTTTTTTTTTTTTTTTTTTTTTTTCAGTATTGGTAATTGAACTCAGGACCCTGCATTTACCAAGTAGGTGCTTATTCTACTGAGCTATCTGCCCAGACAAGAACTGCTTTTTAAATAAAAAGCATTGGGATCTTCTTCCATGAAATAGTGTCCAGCTAGAGCTTTGCATCTGGAGTATCACACTTATATTATCACACTTTTTTTTCCAGGACTGGGGATTGAACTCAGGCCCTTGCACTTGCCAGGCAAGCCTTATTCTACTGAGCTATCTCCCCAGCCCAGGAACATCACACTTATAAAACAAAAGATTTAAAGATTAAATAATAAATAAATCAAAAAAGAACTGAGAAATAAAAGGAATAGCTAGCATCTTGAGGCATGAAATAGCAATATGCCCTATGGGACAAACACACTTTAATGAATTAAACCTAGTACATACTTGCTTCAACACCTGGGCTTGAAATACATTAGAAATAAACATCAGAGCAATTAATAACCTTCTCCCTCCTGTCTATATTCATTGGAACAAAAAATAAACAGAAGTTTAATACTTGGAAAAATCAGGAAGCAGAGTTTTGCTAATGTGGTAGTAATTACAAAAAAAGATACATTTATTTATTAATCAAATATATTACTGCCTGTCAAAAGATCATCTAAGAGAAATTTTGTGGTAATCCCAGAATATTGTTTCAGAAGGCCAATTCCCTCAGTTTAATGTTGTCATAGAAATGCAAGAAACCACATTTTACAGATATATTCATCTTTCCACTAAAATGTTATTGCTATTCTCCATGCTAATCAAATAATCAAAGTGTATTTCAGTGAGGACTCTGGACTCTGCACATAAGAAAACCTATACTGCTTACAGCATAACTGTAACTCAGTGGAGTCCCAAATTTTCTGTTCAAGGAGATTATGGGGCCACAGAGGAAAGGGATTGATGATGTATAGTGGACCTAAGGAGAGTCACATGGAGAGAAAACATTCTCTCAGGCTTTGACAGAGAGCAAACTACTCATCCAGACAGCTGACACAGACAACAGTTCTACAAAGCACTGTACGTGGTTTCAAGGTAAATCCTGAGCAGATTTGACAGACCTCGTCAGATGCAAAAGTTACATGTTTTATTATGTAGGTCTTGCTTTAACTTGGCCTTAACCACCCGGCACAAAAGTATATCTATGAGGTATAAAAAGTAAAGCCAGATTAGTATGCTGAGCTGTAAAAGGCTCAAGTCAACAGCTTCTGACATTGCCAGTTCTGCTGATAACCCACTACTATTATGGAATATTGGACTATGTATACACTACTTTCTGTTAGTTCAATGAGAAGAAATATTTGTACCAATAGTGTTTAGAAAAGTTATCATGTCTGCATTTTGTACTTGGAACAACTACTATGAAGACTACAATGTGAATTTTATTAATTATTGTGGTTGTCCTACTACTAACATATTGTGAAACTGTCCCACTGTTATTTCTTACTAAATAAATAAATGATAAATAAAAATAGGGGCTGCGGATATAGCTCAGTGGCATAAGCACCTGCCTGGCAAGTGCAGGATCCTGAGTTCAATCCCCAGTACCACAAAATAAATAAATAAGTTAATTAATTAATTAATTAAAAATTTAAAATATTACTGATGCATGATTTTTATATAAACTAGTTTCTTCACAAGTCCTACACATTCCTAAGACAAATTAAGCCATGTACTATAACAAAGGATACACATAAATATATACCAGATAAATATCACTTCTAAAAGTATTTAGTATCTAAAATGAAGAAACAAAAAGATAAAGAGGTAAAAGGTAAAAATCAAAATGTGGGACTCATTCAGGAACCAAAGAAACTCAAGCTTAGAATAACAAAGAGAACTTTAAACTAGATTGCAGAAGGAAGGAAGATCTTTCCAAAGAGCTATCATTTCATCTGAGTCTGAAAGACTTTTTTAAAAAATTCGTCATATATAAATACTAAAAGCCGGAGATTAATACAGTTCCAATTATTAGTTAGAAATGGTGCATTGGTTAAAGGATAAACCACAAAAGAAATTTTTAAAAGTATTTTCAGCTAAATAGAAGTGAAAATTAGTAAGACTTCCTAAATTTTGGTTGAAGCAAAGTTAGAAGTAGAGAAAACTTTGTTATAATAGCATAATCTGTTTTTTAAAAAAAAGAGAGAGATCTAAAATCAATAATATAAACTACCTTAGGAAACTACAGAAGAAAAAGTCTAAGCCTGAAGCAAGCACAAGAAAATAAATAATTAAACTAGACCAAAGATCAGTGGAACTGTAAATGGGAAATCAACTAAAAAATCAATGAAGCAAAGATGTGGGATATTGAAACATAATAAAATTTCAAAATGTGTGGCTACAGTGAAAAATAGAGAATAAGATAGTGGGCTCCAAGACTATGAAGCTAGACAAAGCATGGCGTTTTTGAGAAAGAAAAAAGAAAATGCGGAATCTCATTCATTGAAAGGAGAAAAAGCGACATGCACGGCTGGAGAAGGAACAAGATGTTGCAAGTCCTGAAGGTCATTTTCTGAGGGTCACACACTGTGTTAGCTGCAGTGGCTGTGCATACAAGCGAGTTAAGCCCACAGGGGAACTACAGCAACTTCTACTTCAACACAGTTACTGTTAGTACCAGGTGTGAAGAGTAAATCAATGCGGGAAGACTGAAAGATGTTGACTTAGAAGACGCAACAGTGGAATTATAGAAAACTACATGCGGAAGACATCGTTCGTGGAAGAGAATGCATAGAATGTCCTGATAGAGTAGAAATGCAGAAAGAGAATATAAAGGATCAGGTATTATTTCTAGAATTCACTCAGGGGATGAGCTGAGGAAGAGACGCATGAAAAGGAGGCTAAGATGGGAAATTAGTAAAGCAGATAAAGCGAAGGAAGAGAGAACTTTGAAAGCAGAAATGTCTCAAGAAGTAATTAAGTGCATCAGATGCTACTGAAGAAAGATCAAGTTAAGTAAGAACACAGAAAGGTCCATTACAGTCAGCAACACGGCGCTCATCTTTCACTTTGATTTTGACAAGAGTAGTTTCAGTAAATTGATGATTATGGAAAAATTCATACTATAACAGCACAAAAAGTAAACGATAAAGTGTCTTAGTTACTCTTCTCTCGTTGCTGGGACAAATACCCGACACTCAAAATGCGGGAAGGAAAGGTTTATTTAGCTCGCAGTTACTGGAGGTTTCGGTCTATACTTAGCTGGCTCCAAAGCAGGGTGGCACATGGCAAAGAACAACTTTTCATGGTGGCAGCTAAGAGCAAGAGAGCAGGGAGAGGTAGCAGCAGCTCAAGCAACTAACTTCTCTTCCTACCTTACACTGAAAGGCAAATCACCTGCCCCAGGGGAGGTGCAGCACCCATTCCCACAACAATCAATTACAAATGCCAGAAGCCACCCCATGAAGGCGTGAGGCTTTGTGGGGGGACACATATACACAAACCATAACATAAAGAAAACCAAAATATGTGTTAATCTACCATGTATGTAATTAGGAAGGCCTCTGCCCTACTGTAGGCTAAGAATATTCAAGTTCGGAAGAATCAAAAGTTATGCATTTTTTGGTTTTGTTTTTATAGTTTTTTACTACAAAGGTCAGTACTTCTAATCTCTATTAATCAAGTGTCGATTGTATATTTTAAGAATCTTTAAAAATGAATGTTCATTCATACCCATCACCTATCTCTTTATTCTCCTTTTTACTGCTAGGCAGTTAACTACCCCAGTTATTTTTGTTCATCCAAGAAATATGGGTGAACTATTATGCATATTGGTATCATTTTGGGGTATAACTTGGGTAAATCATGATTCATGTACATACTTGATTTTTCCATCACTAAATTTACAAAAATACTGTCATTGATGAGAATAACAAAAGAGAAAATGAATTTCAGTTAGGTTTATGACAAGCTCTGATCATCCCTTCAGGACAAATGACACCAGCCTCCCCATCACCCAGATGACTGACAAGGAAAACTGCTAAGTACTGCCTTGGTCAATAGAGGCCACACCACCTTTGCCATCACTCTCACACGAAAAGAGATAAAACAAAGCACATTAGGCCTGTGAGTATTAGGCCCATGATCCTCTCAGTGTAGGATTCTGCCTTCTGTGAAATGGTTCTAAGTGGTAAGATTTGGAACAGCCAGGAGTCACAGTTTTCCTTCATCCCAAAAGAGTCACGCTTCTTTGTCTTAATATGACAGGATTTGGTGAGCAAAGCTTTACTGTAATGATAGAGATAAGAAAAATCTCCAACAAATGTTTCTCTAGCATGCTGGCTATTTTAACTTAAAAGAGCAAGAAAAGAAAAAGCAAGAACAAGTGGAATTTCGTCTCCCTTACGCTAGCAACGGCTGCAGGCAGGTAAGAGAGGACATATTAGAGCCTCTCAGAAACAGCTACTCCCCAAGAGGGTCTGGAATTTTCTCTTCATGTACTGAAGTGGAAACCTCTTGTCTATTGAGGAATAGTAAATAAATTAGGCTCACAATTAAATGCTCTAATTACAGCAAGAGAACTATTCAGAATCCAAATGTAGTAACTCATCCAGGGTACCAGGAAGCTCATAGCATTTAGTACTCTGATGCGGAAGAACTCACCCTGAAAAACTCCATTACCTTTCCAAAGGCTGTGGATTGATTCTTTAGTAGAATAACTGAGTTGAAGAAAAAAAAAATTCATTATTAGAGAACTAAATAGAAGACATAGAAACCTTCTTTCTATGTGGGTTTTAAATGTGTTTGCCTTATTTCTCATAGCTTTCTATTACTTCCAGACCCAAGATTACCCTCATTTCTAATTTACCATCCTTATAGTTTTATCTCTGTTGACTTAATTTCAATTTCACTGCTGTGGGTCACACTTATCTGTGTGGCTTCTGTGTTAAAACTAACCACGTTCCAGTTGCTTTACCCTTTTCTTTAATTTATGTTTTTTAATTCATTTGTGTTATACATGCTTACTGAGCCCCTCCACATCCCAGGTCCTGCTGAGTACATTTGTCTGTGTTACAGTCCTACTGGAAGCATAGTAATCCTGTCAGACAAACACCAGTGTTGTTTAAGAACAAACAGAAACTTCAGGTATATTCTTCCCCAGAATCCCAGCTGGCTTCCGAAGTCTTCTGGAGATATCTTTCGGGCAGTATCTTGATCTGCTTGCACTTCCTGTGTTGTCACCCCCACTGTTCTAGAACATCCATAGTGGGAGGACTGTGAATGTTAGCAGTGGTCAAATGTGGCCCAAATTCACCCCCACATGCCAAGTGCAAAATTGAAATGAGTCTTGTAAGCTCTTCAGGCTTCCATGTGCTCACGGGCCAAATGCAACAATCGCTTCTAGCTAATGGGACCAAAGGCATCATTACAGACTTAGTCACTTGTTGGGCTAAGAAAGAGTTAAAACAGAGACAGGTTAAATAACCTACAGAGCATGTGAGACAAAAAAAAAAATTTTTTTAAGACAACAGCTACAAAAGAAACCATCAACACTTAAAATTCTTCAAGGACACCCTGTTTTTGTGTCCTAGCTCCCAGATGCCTGGCAGGATGTCACATATAGCCTAAACATTAACCTTAGACACATATGATGAGATCTTGTTATGCTTACCTAAAGTAACCCAAAGGCTGAGACTCAATATATATATATATATATATATGAAGACCAAAGGCAGCGTGGCATTCCTTTGCTCAAGCCCTCGTTTTGCTTACATGGAGTGTCTACGTGTCTTTGCTTGTGGCCAGCGCCCGTGGCTCTTTCCCCACATTCAGACCGACAGGTAATCAATAAATATTACTTCTCCAATGCATACTCTCTGCTTACATATTTCTCTTAACTTCTTTCTCTTATATGTCCACTCATTGTCTATTTAACAGGTACCTATCACATATCAGGCATAGTGTTGGGTTCCAAGGTCATAGGGGAAAGTAAAACCTCTCACAGGAAACATATCCTCTGGAGCTTACTTCTCTGTTGTAACAGAAAAACTTTAAGCAAAGAGAGCTAGACATTTTTCCACTTCTAAAGCAAGGGAGAAAGTGTCAGCTCCAAAATTTCCAAATAGGAAGAGTTTGACAAAATGGAAAGTTGCAGTGAGGCTATATTTGCAAAGGAAGCCAACTTTTGGCTAAAACATCTATGCAAGTGGGAAGGGGGTGGTGATGGAAGTTAAACCACCAATAAAACTCAGCCAAGTCTTGTGCAGAAAAGACCTCCCTCTGCCTACCTGAGTGACAGGGGCCTCTGCAGTCTTCTGCCTTGCATCACTTGTGAATCTTCTTCCAAACTGCCTTGCCAGAGGCAACTACATAACTCCCTGCCCAGGCTCTGGATGGCAAGATTCCTACAACGCTTTTCTTCAACTAGCTTAACATTGGATTCTCTTCCTTCTACTCACATTTCCAGTGCTTACTTACTCATCTTTTCTGAATTTAGTATCTGTGACAAGCTGTCTTTCTGCTTTATTTTCTTCATATTGAATTTAGTTGTGTATAACTGAATTAAAGCTATGGGTATATAATATCTGTTTAGTAAAGCTCCAGGCCACTAAATACATTTCACTGTCTAATCTCATTAAACACAGCAACCCTGAGATGTAGGCATTATTACCTTTCTTATTGTGAAATTTGAATCAACACTTCTTAAAAGGATTAATATATAGAAAGGCTATTCAACACCAAATATTCTTCCTATTATCATAAGATTAAAGAATTATCACAAACATTTACAAAACAGTCACAAACCTCATAGGATATAAAAATAACTTATGCAACTGCCTGACAAATACATGAACTGGCATTGCCTTGTGTTTTCTTTCATTATACACTTTGTCTTAAACACTCGATCTTCAAATCAGCAGGGGCAGCCAAGTCTAAATGTTGAAAAGTAACATCTCAACTACCTTATTCCTTTCAAGGGGCTATTTAGTCATGTTTTCTTAAGTGTCCATATGCCACAGGACTTCTTAAAGCTCACCGAGTTCAGTTATTAATATATACTTCAGTTCTTCACATCTGTTTTGTCTTTATTCCTGGCAAGCCCTTTTCCCCATTGTCAGCACTATATATTTAATATAGCTTTGGAAGAGAATTGTATTCTCTTCTGATTCATACATCACTGGCAAATACTAGCAAAGATCTGATTCTCAATTTCAAGCACAAAATAGTCCTGCATTTTCGCCTATGAAAGCCCATTTCCTTCAACAACTGTCCTCCTAACCTGGCATATTTCATCAAGACAAGCCACTTGTTAACAGACCTTGTAAGTTCCTGCACCAGGACAGCTGATGTCTTTCTTCTTGATCTTCAGTTTGTTACATTACATCACAAAATCAGTAGTAGCTGGTTTAAAAGCAGATTTTTATTTTGCATTTATTTTGTCCTTAACTTATTTCCATGCCATATTTTTTTTTTTGTTGTTCCTTCAGCTTCTTCCAAGATAATCCCCCTCCCATGCAACTTATTCTGGTTTCTTTTCAATAAGGATCATCTCTGTGTGGCCAAAAGAACGCAAGGACAGGTTAATATGACCATGGTCTCCACAAGAATGGCAGTACGACCTGGGTGTTCTTTTCACTTCAATATGTTCACTGACCAGAGAGAAAATGTGTAGTGACATAGAGATAAGATTGAAGACAAGTTGGTATCCCTAGAAGTGCTGCGTTATAGACAGAGCCCAGGGCGGCCTGCCTTCTGCTGCTCAAGAGTCTCGGAAAGCTGAGGCCTGAAGCTTCAGGTGGCAGCTCCTCCTGCGGGTGCCCTGTCCTTGAATTATAGACAGAGCCCAGGGAGGGCTGCCTTCTGTTGCCTGAGAGTCCAGGAAAGCTGGGGCTCAAGGCTACAGATGGCGGCTCTTCCCATGGATGCTCTGTTCTTTGTTTATCTGCTACGTGACACCAGTGGTTGCCTCCTCCCCTGCTTAAAGTACTATTTGTTAGCATTTGTGTGAGCTACGTGTCTGAAATATGCTGTGTCTATTAAAGCAGTGGCATATACTCCTTAGCCATTTTTTTAATGCTAAATAAAAAGAAAAGCCTTCTGGGGCTCCGGGCTCACTGAGGAAGAGAAATCTCAGTGAGTCTTCTGAAGCTACATTGATCGGGTCTTCTCATCATTTCTTTCAGGACCGGACCAAAAATCTTACAACAAAAATGTACATCTAAATCCTTAAGAGCACTATCACTCTTACTTTTCAAGCATGGGGAGTAAAAGTTCACCACTCTTCAGGCCTCTGATCCTGTGTCTAGCCCCCTTGCTTGGCCAGAAATGTCTACCAACTCCGCTGTCATCATGCCAGAATGGAACATGCTGTAAATTAGAATTTTAAAAACGTGATGTAACTTTGCATACAGCACATCATTGTCAAGGTGAAAGCTTAGCAAACTTCATCAAGTAAATTGCTATCTTTTCTTTTTCTTTTCTTTAAGAATTTTTTTTTTTAATCTTTTTTCTTGTTTCAGAACTTTGGTTTGTTTGTTTATTTATTTGTGTGGCCGGCTCAGCCTGCCCTCAGGGCAGGGCTGGCGCAGCATGTGATGCCGGGGATCAAACCGCGGTCCCTGCAGCCGCCCAAGCTTTCCTAAGCAGGTGCTTTAGACCACTGAGCCATCCTGCCGGGCCCAAATTGCTATCTTTTCATCAGCCAGATTTCCTAGCACAATAGCATACTGCTTCCTTGTGTCCTATCCTAGCAAACCTCCAGCAAGAGAGCGCAACCTAAACATCATAATAAAAATGTCTGTCTTAATCAGCTCAACATGGCATGATAGAATGCCATTACGACGGGCACTGGTGTCTCACAAGCCTACCGCCCAGAAGTCTGAGATCAAGTTGCTAGCATGGTTGGGCTTTGGGAAGACTTCCTGTCTTCTTGACGTCACAGGGTTGTGTGGGGAGCAAACTCTCCCTGAGGCACAAACCCTAATATGAAGACTCCTACGGTACTTCTAACCCTAATGAACTCCCAAAGGTGACAGCTCAAATACCAAGAGCAGGGCTCTAACCTGCAAACTGGAGGTGTGGGAGAAATTACTCAGACCATAACAGTGCTCTCATCATCTGTGCCACCATTTGCCTAAAAAGCTTTCAACTGCTGGCAACATCTTTAACTTGTAAACAGCCTTAAATGTAAACTTATGTTTGCTTTGCCAACCAACACAGTAGGAAAAAAGGAGAACAGATAAAATAATAAGAAGTGTAGATTGAGAATTAATCCAGAGGCCCAGATCATGTAATCTCTGCCACAAATTCTGTGATCTCCCTTTCTCTGAGCTCCTCTTGCCTATTAGAAAAAAAAAAAAAAAGAATGAGGCATGGTATCTCCAAAATACTGCCAGTTGTATAATTAAGTAAAGGTTTAGTGATTGAAAGAATGATGTGTAGCCTATAACTATTAAGAAAGCATAGCATAAAGATCATTGAGAACTTCACAAAGAATTTTTTGCAGATGATTAAAATGGTCATGTTGTTCACCTACCTCTTCATTCCCTAATTGAGATCAACAAAACCTTTCCATTTAGAAAACATTAATTCCTCAACCTATGGAGTAGGTATATATAACCTACAGTTAAGCAATTCTTAGCATGGCTTGTGTGTTCATTGTTCTGTAGGCATTTTCTAGACTTAGTTCATTTGATTTAAAAGATGCTTGCCAAGGAGACCTTGTTATTTCTTTCTTCTCCATGCGTTAACCACACCAGCCTTCTAACAGCAACTGCAATACACTGAGCGCATCCCCACCTCCCCCGACTTGTGTTCCTGCTGTCCTCTGACGCTCAGGACTTCACCCAGTACCAACAACCCCTTGTGAGTTTTTCTCCTAGTTGTCCTGCCAAAAGCACAGATTCTGCTTCACCCTGAATATTTTGCATCCCCCTGTCTTTTACTCTTCATGCAACTTATCACTATGTATATATTCTGTCTCTTTCCATCCCCCACCCCACACTGCTGCCATCTATGCCCTATGAAGACAAGTAGCTCCTATGTATGTTCACAGCACTTAAAACAGTGTCCACTTGGTTTATGGAAGCTGAAAGAATGGACGTCATTTCTACCTTACAAAAAGAGAGCCTGAGGCCCAGAAAGGTTCAATACCTTGCCCACCTACTAAGTTGGTAGATCTAAGATGAAAGTCCAAGGTTGCCTAACATAATGTCTTTGTTATTTCTCTTTTTTCTCAAACCATGGGTGTCTGAATACTGTCCAGAACTATTGGGCCAGGCCTGATGGAGTATACCTATAGTCCCAGAACCAGGAACCTGAGGCAGGATTGCTACAAGTTCCAGTGTAGCCTGAGCTACAAAGTGAGTCCAAGGCCACCCTATACAGTGAAACCCTGTCTCCAAAAGACAAATAAAAAAGCCATAATTGTTTTCTACTTTACATTTTTGTTTTGCTGATAATCTAAAATAGAAAAAGAAAATATGTTTAAAATGAAATGGAAAATCATGTTATTTCCTTTGAAGGGAATATAAGCCCACAATTTTAGGGTTTATATTTGCATGTAGGTTTGCAAATAAGTTATTGTTGTCTAAGAAAATGCAATGAGACTGTTCTTCAGTTAGAGTATAAATGGCAGCACAACACCAAAGTTTCAGGATAGTTCATACACAGGAAATTGGTGAGAGAACAGAATTAGCACATGACTCATGATGGCTCCAACACACCAAATTCGTTGCCCCTGAATCATAGCGTTTAACTATTTAGGAGCAGCAAGTAGCTATGTCTGAAAATAGTCCTAGGGTCTCACCCTAGGGTGCCTGAATTACAAGTCATCTGAAACTGTCCCAGACTCAGTTTGTCAGCCAGTCTCCCCCTGTAGGAAGGACTGTGATCCCAGTGAGCCCCCAGGATTGGAACCTGATTTCCCAGATAATTCTTTAATACCAGAACTGAAACCAGATATCCTAAGTATTTGAGTAGTACATTTGTCTCATTTAACATGGCCATTTTCTTCTGTTTAGATCCTACAGCAATAAGGCAATAAGGAGCACAGAACTTTCATTGAACAGACATCCACACATATGCAGCAAATCCTGTTGACATGAAGACGCCTCCCTTCATAGGCAACCACTGCCATTCCTCCCTCATATGTTTCCGACTGGTGTTAGGAAATTACCTCTGAGTCCTATTAGGATAGATAGTTATCATGGTGGGTTCTATCTTGTGAGACAGGGGACAGTCACAAAAGATTTACTCACAATAGCTACCATATTAGTATGATGAAGAGACCTATTTATCCAAAAGCTTGAACTCTGTAAGTGTCAATTTAGAACCCATTGGTTTTCTAGGTTTTAGATATTTCAGTTGTGAACTTCATTTGTAAAGCTATATACAAGCTACAAACAGAAAGTGTTTACATCTGGTTGTATATTTATTCAGATTTACTCAACCTTTAATAAAATCTTTTAAATCGATACTACAGGAATACTTTGTTCTATTTGTGAGTTGTAGGCTGTTCCTAGCCCAAGTTAGTAACTCTTAATATTTTGATCAACACATGTTGTTTAGTCATGGTAAGACCTAGTAAGAGTTTATATATGAATACAAAGAAATTTCTATTTTATAACCATGGCTGTTGTCTAAGGGGCTCCCAGAACACTTACATGTGAGGTAACAAGAAGGCTGCTACACACTGCACCCATATTGAAACTCATACTTTGGGCTGACTTCCTCTCTGTGGGCATGAGCTGTACTCCTGCAGTGCTCCTGCAGACTGATACAAGAACGCTTTTACACAAAATTCTTCTTCAGTCCTGACTAATTAAGGACATTCTGACTTTATCAGCATTACAAGCTCTTGGATGCAAAAAATGAACAGACGTTACTGGAGGCCTGAAAATGTTCCCTGGTTTCTTATAACATCAAGCCTTACCAGTTCCATTCCATGGTACCAAATTTGAGTTCACCTAAGAAGCTTAGAATAGTGAGAGTTCTAGCAGATGCCAGAACCAACCAAGAAATATGAAGGAGAGACTCTCTAGATGCTATCAGTTTTTCCTTCATTAGAACTTGATTATCAATAGGGGCTGGGGAGATAGCTCCGAGACACAAGTGCCTGCGTGGCAAGTGCAAGATCGTGAGTTTGAACCCCGGTCCCGCAAAAAAAAAAAAAAAAAAAAAAAAAAGAACTTGATTATCAAATCTACTCCTCTTGGTCCAGTGTCTGACCCTCCTTTGACTTTCAGGGAGCTCTGGACAAGCAAGCGAGCCCCTAAAAATAAAGCCACAGGACTGCATCTCTGGTCTAGTTAAATTGGGTTCTTCTAACATGTGTTATTCCATAAGTCAGTTGGACTTTTAAGACTTCCAACAAGTATAATTTATAAACTTCTTTGTCACTGATGTTCTCAATAAAATTTTGATTCTATGGGTTAATGAGCTGGCTTATAGAAATGATCCAAAGATATCAAATTTACTATTGATCCTCTCTGGGCATGCTTCATTCACCCGGTCTCCTGCCCATGAGGGCAACAGTCCAGAGAATTAACATATTAAGTCAGAATTCCAGAACCACACTCGTTCTCATTTGCAATAAATACAGGAGTGGATTTGAATATATAGAAACAGCAGCCAACTATGATAATAGAATAATTGGCAAAAAATGTGTGTCAAACAGCGCTCGACATGCTAATTATTGTTTCATTTAAATATACAAATATTTATCAAATGTGTTCATGTTTACATGGATTTTAAATTAAACATGTCTTGCACTCTTTCAGAAAAGGGTTTGCATAATTGATTTCTTTTTTGGTATTGAATTAGACTAAACAGGCCAGCAGAAAGCTCACAGGAACTGTTTAGACACCTGAGGTTAAAATAAATAAATAAGTAAAACAGAACTACATTCTTGGATGTTTATTAAAAACATTTCCCATAAGGATTGTGCAGAGGATTATTTGAAGAGCTGCAGCAATGCAGTGGTTCTGGATATGAGCTTTTATTAAAGGGAGAGAGAAAGAACAAGATGTTTCTGAAGAAACTGATTTTAAAGGAAATCTTAAAATGCAACTTAACATTACAATTCATGCAGTTAAGACCCCTAGTCAGGCTGTAGTCTTAAGTGAAAATCTGATGATGGGTTTGGGGGGTCCACATGCACCTATCCAGACACCCTGAGCTCCTTTTCCTGTTAAAGGCATCCTGAACCTGTGGCCGAACCCATATCAAACCTTTGTGAAAAATGCAGGTGTGTCCAAAACTATATGTGAGGGCCAGGGATTCAGCTCACTGGCACAAGTGCCTGCCTGGCAAGCACAAGGTCCTGAATTTGGCCCCCAGGACCCCCTCACACACATGCATAAAAGAAAAAAGAAGAAAGAAAAAAGGAAAAAGACAAAGCTATGTGTATTTTCAAACTAGAGAAGGGGGAAAGACAAAGGTTTGACTACCAAACAGAAAGATAAAAAGCCAAACAGAACAAAGCCCAGCCTGTGGACCTGAGCATGGCCTACACAACACCACCATTCTCTGTTAATAACTAACAAAGCTGATCTGGCTAAATAGCTCACCTGAATAAAGCACCTGCAAGCAGGCCTAGGGGCTAGGGGTTTGATCCCCAGGCCTGCAGTGCACCCCCGCCACTGGGACATATTGAGATGGCAACTGAGACTGGGCATGGTGGCATATGCCTGTAATTTACAATTCTTGGGAGGCTATAAACAGGAGGATTACTATGACTCAGATCTAGTAGTGAGATCCTGAACACCCTGTAGATCCTTCCCTAAAATACAAGAAATAAAATAAAATAACTGACAAAGCCAATCCAGCAGACCTAAAGGAAAAAACTCCATATCCTACTTAAGTATTCTGGGATTTATATAAAAATACATCAAATATTAAGTTAGAATACAAATCTCACTTATTTCAAAAGATAGAGGCTATCCAGGTAACATTTCTCTAATCATAGTATAATTAAAAAGAAAATAAATAGCAGTAAAAATAAGGTAGCCAGCTGAGAAGATAGCTCGGCGGTCTAAGCACCTACCCGGCAAGCACAAGGACCCAAGTTCGATCCTCAGTTCTGCATGCTGTGCCCACCCAAAATCACATGCCAGTAATCTCAACACTGAGGAGGCTGAGACAAGTGAATCTCCGTGAGTCTGAACTTTGCAGCGAGACCTTGAACTAGATAAGTTAATTAATTAATAATTTTTTAAAAAAAATAGCTAGCAATGATGATATACATCAATAATGCCAGCACTCAGGAGACTGAGGCAGGAAGATCACCATGAATTCAAGGCCAGCCTGGAATGCATAGCAAGACCCTGTCGAAAAAGACAAAATAATAATAATATTAATAATAATAATAATAATAATAATAATAAATACTAGGCAAGCTCTGTACCCCTGAACTACACTCCTAACTGCAAGACCTGTTACAAAGTAAGACAGTTAATGAGGGATTAGGGACATAATGTGAAGACCCTGAGTTCAGGGGTCAGTACCAAAACATAATGTGAGAAGAGAAAATATACAAATATAAAATTGCATATTTGGGTATTGGGAAAACCACTATTAAAAAAAAACAAAGAGTGATCTTTTTAATTATTCTTTATCCAATTACATAAAAATATTAGATTGGAATATATGCAACCATAATTTTTATAGGTCAAATATAGTTAAATGTTTGTAATTTCATATGACTTAACCTACCTTCTATAATTTAGATTAAATATATGACCTTGAAGAGTAGGACAAAATGTAATTTAAACTGACTCATCTCTAAAAAGGAGTGATATGCTAAATGGTGAAATGTTATGACTATTTTTTTTAAACACTTTCTTTTTTTTTTTTTTTTTTTTTTTAAATTTAATTTTTTTTTTCTTGTTTCAGAACCTTTGTTTGTTTATTCACTCATTTTTATGGCCGGCTCAGCCCACCCCAAGGGCAGGGCTGGCGCAGCATGTGGTGCTGGGGATAGAACTGTGGTCCCTGAAGCCGCCCAAGCTTTCCCAAGCAGGCGCTTTAGACCACTGAGCCATCCCACTGGGCCCCATGACTATTTTTATTGAATTCAGAAAGGTGCTATAAGGCTGGGGAGATAGTTCTGTGGAATAAGTGCTTACCTGGCAAGAGCAAGGTCCTGAGTTCAATCCCTGGTACCACCAGGAAAGAAAGAAAGAAAGAAAGAAAGAAAGAAAGAAAGAAAGAAAGAAAGAAAGAAAGAGAGAGAGAGAAGCTAGATCTTGGTGTTCACTAGATATTCACTAGGGAGAATTTCTTTAATAGAGAACAAAGAGCACTAGTAATCACAACAATACTTAGCATTTACTGAATTCTATTGTCAAGCACTGTTATGAATGCTTTATATATATCATCTCATTTTCTATGGCCATAGTCTTGTGAAATAAGTACTGTTTTTTTTTTTTTTTTTTTTTATCGCCAAACTATAGGTAGAGAAAGTAAAACACTTGCCTGAGGCCACAAGAACTAAGTCTTGAACTCGGCCAGTCTTACCTTCCGGCTATGCTTACAACATAAAGAAAGAGAAGATGAAAGACAGACGTAAGCTTGGGCAAGAGCTGACAGGCCCCGGCACAGCTCCATACATATGCATGCGAAGGGAGGGAAGGGGAAAGATTATTTTTTGAAAGACTCTGCTCATATCTTATTCAAACATTTTATTCACTGACAGTATTACGGTTTGCGTCTAGTTGCCCCCCCCCCACCTCAAAGTCTCTGTCTCATGAAGCCATGGGGCAGGGACTTCTGGTGTTTGAGACTAACTCATGATCCACTGGGACTGTGGGTCTTGCTGCTGATGAGATTATGGATCTGGGTACTGCTGGGGTTATGGGTGTGGCCTGAGGTGGATAGCCAGAGGCAGAGAGGCTGAATGCAATATAAGTGCTATAGAGAGACAGACTCTCTCTCTCTCTCTCTCTCTCTCTCTCTCTCTCTCTCTCTCTCTCTCTCTCTCTCTCTCTCTCTCTCGCCACTCTTACAGTTTTTGTTCTGCCACCACAAACTGCTGCTCTCAAACCAGTCTGCCTTGGAGCCGGCTGAGTATGGACTAAAACCTCCAGTAACTGTGAGCTAAATAAACCTTTCCTTCCTTTCAGGTGTCAGGTATTTGTCCCAGCAATGAGAAAAGAGTAACTGAGACAACCACTTGAGTAAATATATGCATCACTTATCCTAAAGATCATTTTAAATAAACAATACGTATTGCGCAACTACAGTAACAACTCAAAGGGTTTTTTGGTATATGGAAATAAATTTAACCAGAAATCAGCCAACCCCTCCAAAGAAAATGGTGTAGACCTGCTGAGACCCATAAAAACTTCAATAAATAGAAAGCTCTACCTTATTCTTGGATAATAAACTTCAAATATTAATTCCATTTCATTTATAAACTTAGTAAGAGTGAAACTGAAGTAATTAGAGAGGCATTTGACCCTATTTTTCCCTTTTGTGTACTTTCATTGTCTAAGGCATTCAGAATAAAATTTAATAATGATGATGAGAGTCATAATTATTGTCTCACTTCTGCCTTCTAATTGAAATATTGTTCGCTGCTGGCACTGGGTGATACCCACACACACACACACTCTGAGGCTTCAGTTAGACGATGTAAACCCAGCTCTTTCTTATTCTTATGTTTCTGAATTGCTTACGAAGAGTCGAGGTCGCTTACCTCTCTTTGCTCATGACTCCTGCTGCCGCTGTTGGAACCCCTGCCTCTCCTCTATCTCCACCCTCTGTTGCTCACTCCTCTTTATTCTGATGTCTAAAAGATGAAGAGGCTCCAAAGCCTTGCATTGCAAATTCTGAGGGGGAAGCAGAATGTGGTATAAGGGATCTACAAGAATGAAGGGGTTAGTTCTAGGCTGAGTGCGCGTGCTTGTGTGCATATATTAAACCAGAGAGAAAAAGTAATAAGGATTTTCACTGCTACAGAGCTAATGGAAAGAAACATTATTTTGGCCTGCCTCTGTTAAAAAGAAAAAAGTAGTACTGGACCAATAATTTGAATGAATTATCATTAATCTAATTAGTGTGAATCGCAAAAATTATTTTTATGCTGTCTATATGTGTATATGTATTAGTAAACACGAATATCAACCTATGCATTTTGAGGTGATACTTGCTTTTGTTTATATAACTGATAGTACATTTCCATAAATTGTGATCCAGACATAGTCCACTATCAAGAACTTTAAGAACAGTAGTCAGTATTATTAAACAGATCTATGAAAATTTATAATGCTTCTGTCTAAGTATAGGAAAAGTTATAGTTTTCATGTATGAAGTTTAGTTTTGAGGTCTACTGTCTGATCTATAAAATACCCAAACACTGATAACTCAGTCTTGTTGTCGACTCTTTTACAAAGCAGTTTAAGATATCCTCTCCAAAGAGTGTAACCTGGTGTACAAATAAGAGTGTTAGACAAATCTTTTCAGTACCACGCCTGCTGCTACGGTACTAGCTGTAATATTCATTCTTCCAGCAGGGGGCTCTCTCACCATTACAAGCATAAATAAAAGTTTCCAAAAAAACTGTCCCTCTCATGTTCATTCGTTCATTGAATCATTTGCCAGAATACTCTGGAGTCCACACTGACTGCCAAACTCTAGTTCTTTTCTGAGAGTATGATGGAGAAGCCTTTGTTGTCATGAAACTTAGAATCTGGTAAGTTGTTTTCTGGACTCCTCTCATTAGAAATAATCATTGTTTTCTAAGTAAAAGCTATTTTTAACTAGTTAATTCATTTGGGGCAAGGGGTGTCATACTGGTTGCTGGAACCACTTTGGAAAAGGTTCAGAGTGCACACCGCACTTGGTTCTGTTCTCTGGTCTCCCAAATATGTGCTCCTTCATGCAACAAGAAGAGAAGATTGCTTCTGTTCCTGAAATCTAGCCTGTGCGGCACTCTGAGAATAAATAACGAGTCTAAAGAAAGAAACTAGGGCTGGTCGCATAGCTCAGCAGACTAAAGTGCCTGTTTAAGCAGAGCACATTGGCTGGGACTCGATTTCCGACATGCCCCTGTCGCCCCACCCTGGGGTGCACTGAGACAGGAATTGAGACTGGGTGTGGTGCCGTGTGCCTGTAACCCCAGCGCTGGACAGGCTAAAACAGGAGAATCACTGCAAGTCTGATCTACCTAATGAGATCTTGTAGACCCTGTACTAAATTAAAAAAAAAAAAAAAAAAAAAAAACAAGCTGCTTGTGCCAGCAGTTTCAGATTGTGGGGCTTAGAACCTATTATTCTGTACCATTGAGGGAATTACAAACAATATTCAAAATGTGGAGTCTAAAACTATCATCTGCTGATATCCTGGAACAAAAAGCAATTCCAGAAAAACCAGAACTTTTCAGATTATAGCTTTGCTTCCCTTACAAGCGAAAATGACATCATTGTGGCTTACAGGGAAAGACCACACTTACAAATTGGATTATCTACTTTCCTAAATGTGAAATGGGAATCAGATAACTGGTGCTTTTCCGAACCACTAAAACATTAACATTTGATCAGGAGAGAAAGCCTGATGCAACTTCTTGTCTTAATTCTCAGCATTTCAGGCCACACGCAACTCAAGAGCCAAGGAATGCACATTACTGATCTAGTACCAAACCATCTCATCTTGAAGTTCGGATACTCAGTGCAGAGATGAGGTGGGACTTCACCACACTGCACGGTGAATTCTCAAGGCACAGTTGTGTCATTGTTTCATTTTTCTTTCAGGCTCTGTTATTTTAAAATTATAAATTCATAACATCTTTGATTTAAAATGAATCTTGGAAAGTCAACCAATCCAACATTCTACCCGGGATGAAAGCCACTTCCATACCACCACCACCACCACCCTCCCAGGAGGCACTGAAAGGGCTGAGCATCTTCCACGCTTCAAGGACATTCCGCTGCATCCAGAAGCTCTTGGCATTGTAAATATCTTACATCCAACTCAATGATAACTTCTTTTTTCTGGTCTTACTATCTGGATCAAAAGCATCACCTGTGAGACCAGGAAGATAGCTCAGGGGCACAAGCTCCTGCTTGGCAAGTGCAAGATCCTGAGTTTGATCCCCAGATCTACAAAACAAAATTTTTAGAAAAAAAGTTGGAATAATCAATGGGGCAGGCAGGATGGCTCAGTGCTCTAAGGTGCCTGCTTAGGAAATCTTAGGCTGCTACAGGGACCACAGTTTGATCCCGAGCACTACATGCTGCACCAGCTCCACCCAGGGAAGGCTGAGCCAGCCATAATAATAATAAAAAAAAAGATCAGCCATACTGTAATTGTTTAAGAACAGTTATTCTGAGTCCTATACTCTTTATAAGCTAAAATCCTGACATTTTCAGTCATTTTCCAAATGCTCTTGATGATTACTACTGATATCCTCTGTTATGGCTTGTGTATAGGTGTCCCCCCAAAGCCTCATGCAGTCATTTGGCAGCTTCTGGAATGTGTAATTGATTATTATGGGTGTGAGTGCTGCACCTCCCCTGGGACAGGTGACTTGTATGTCAGTGTAAGGTAGGAAGAGAAGTTAGCTGCTTGAGCTGCTGCTACCTCTCCCTACGCTCTTGCTCTTAGCTGCTGCCATAAAAAGTTGCCCTCTGCCTTGGAGCCAGCTGAATATGGACTGAAACCTCCAGTAACTGTGAGCTTAAAAAAACCTCTCTTTTCCTCATTTTGAGTATCGGGTATTTGTTCCAGCAACAAGAAAGAGTAACTAAGACATCCTCAAACTAAACTCCATCCAGATCTTCAGTGAGATGCCAAATGTGGTGTGAGGATGAATCTGTCAATTATTGAGGAGACTGGGAGGATGAAGACACAAAGTAAAATGTGTCCATTGTTCATAAAACACATTTTATCTATGGATGAGGAAAGAGTAGTGTACTGCTGAGCAACTAAAAGCAAAACTGCCTCTCATGTCATTTTAATACATAGAAGTTTTCTCAGCTAAGCTGGTTCTCTAAGAAAAAAAATCACAGATCTTAGAAAATCATGACATTTCATTCCCATGATGACAATACAAGTCAGCCTTCAAATTCTAGGCATTGTCACCCAAAGTTCCAGATATATACAGATTAATTGGTCCAAGCAGTTCAGTAAATACTTAGTTTCAGTGTTTTATTTGAGAATCGCTATTGTCACAAAACATGTATGTTCCAGCATCTAAAAGGATTAAACGATAAAGGATCATTGGAGTTCAGATAATGAACATGTCAAAAAAACCATCAACCAACAACGCAAATTATCTCAATATTAACAAAAATATGTGATATACTTACACAAACTAATGATTTACAAATATGTGTTGCAATAGTTTCCAGTTCTTAAAACTGCTTTTAAAGGCCAGATAAGATAGCTCAGTGGACTAAGTGCCTACTTAGGCAAGCACAGGGATCAGGGTTTGATCTCCAACACCACAGACTAGGCCAGCTCCTCCTCTGGGTGCACTGAGCTGGTTGCCAAGTTCAGGGATTATGGTGCTTGTCTGTAATTCCAGCATTGGGGAGGCTGAAAAGAGGAGTCTGAGCTACATGGTGAGACCCTGTACCAAAATAAATAAATTTTAAAAACTAGTTTTAACTGATTGCCACGGTAAAAACTAAATTGACATCACACCTGCAGAAGGTATATACTTATGCGGTTCAATGATCGCTCAAAGTAGCCCCATCCTGCAGGCCAGAAAGTCAAGAGTGGCAGGGGCTCAGAATTAAACTCCAGACCCTAACAACCTGCACTGCTGATCTTCTGCCTCTTCCCAGCCAGAAACCAGCTGCATGCTTGCCTATGGGCAGTGCAGGAGAGAGTGGCCATACTCACTGAATAAAGGACAATTGATTTACGGAAACAATATGTCTTTGAATCAGTGCCCTCAGAAAACTTAAGTAATTTTGCCACCATTTATGTCAACCTGAATTTAAGCATATTCAATTTACTGAGATCCTATCCTGGTGAAAAAGCCATTAAAATATTGCATGCTCACTTGATGTACTTTCTTCAGAAGCAAGGAACATTGAGGTCATAGTTGATAATAAACCCAACGCAAACTGTTAGGTATTTTACATAACTTTTCTTTGCCTTCCTAACTAACTTTTTCATGTATGTCTTGATGTACCCATACTTTGCAGATGAGGAAGCTGAGTTTTAGGAAAATCAACTCACTTGACCAAGTCCATGCAGGCTATGAGATGACAAAGCTAAGATTTGAGCCCACACATGCCTCCAGCATTTACATCAAGTGCTGTACTTCAGAATGTGTTAACTGTGTGGAGGACAGGCTGCAGGGTTGGCCCTTCTGGGCTGGGAGGGGCTCCTCCAGTTTTGAGCACAAGACAAATATCTATACCTACTTCCTGTGCTCTTGTCTTCAAAAATCAAAAGAATCTCCTTAAATTCAATCAATTTTTACTTATTTATTTTTCTTATTATTTTTACAATAATTAATACATTGTACAATGTCTTCATTGTAGTTGTTCAGAGTACAAGATGCAGACATGATTTCTCATCTAAGCATCATTAGTACAGATCTTTCTTTTTGTTGCACAAAGAGAAAGTAGCTGTGTATATAATCCAATAGTCCATAACAGTAGTGGATTATCAGCTCATCTGACATCATCGGAGGCTATTGACTTGAGCCTTTTACAATTCAACATATTAGTATGGCTTTCCAAATAATTAGAGAAAAAGAAGGGATACAAGAATAGTCAATATTTTGGCTCTAGTCCTTCAAGGTCAGTTAGAACAAGGACATTAAAAAACCTGCACTGTAACAGCATATAACTCAGTGGTGTCCCAAATTTCATGTTCAAGGAGATTATGGGGCCACAGAGGAAAGTGATCGATGATGTACAGCGTGCCTAAGGAGAGTCACCTAGAGAGAAAACATTCTCTCAAGCTTCCACAGAGAGCAAAATGGTCAAGAAATGGTTGTGATTCATCCAGATGGCTGACACTGACAAAAGTTTTACAAACCACAGTGCATGGTTTCAGAGTAAGCCTTGAGGGGACGTGACTGACCTCGTCAGATATAAAGTTACATATTTTTTGTAACATAGGTCTTGCTTTATCTTGGTCTCAACTATTCAGCAGAAAAGTCTAACCATGAGGTATAAATTCAATCAAAATTGACATCCATTGACTTTCTTTCACAGAGGCAGCTTTCTATATAGAGTTTAAAGTCAAAAAGTTGAATTCTAGCTTGATTTCACCAGCTGCTATTGTGGGTGTTATTCCTAAACTCTATTCCCTCAACTCTAGAATGAAATAATGTTATCAATTTTCTAAATTTGCTTTAAGCGTTAAATAAGAAAATATATAAATATTTTGCAAAATCCAATAATAATCATTATTGTTGTCTTTTCTGTTTAATATGACATTGTTCTTTCATGATAGGATTCAGCCATCTGGATGGAATATTTTCATATTTCTTCCTTTTAATGGCTAAGCAACTACCAGATTTCCATTTTAAAAGAATTTTCAGACATTAATTATCATGGTCTCCCAGTATACAATTAAACTGCTTAAGCTATGTTGGTTCTTCAGCTTTATTTTACTTGTTCTAACAAGTAGTACAAAGAATAATGAATTTAACTAAGGCCAATTTTGGATTAACCTCTCTAACATAAAGCACTCAATTTTTATAATGCACATGAAGTAGGTAATAAACACAGAAACATATAATTGCTTTTTAAGAAATATTTGTTTTCAATTTAGGTTCCAGAGTAATGTGGAAGACTAAATTGTATTATTTTAAATGGCCTTAGACAGGTGAAACTGTCAGTATTGGTAATAGATTGGAGGGGGGAAGCACAGACACAGAGAAAGGAAAATTAGTTTTTAGAATCATTGGACCTTGAACTCTATCACTGTTCTATAAACCATAATGAAAGCATCAATCTATAACATTATCAATCACATTTTATAGTATTTTATATATAATTAGATCACTGTTATGATACTTTTAAATATAGGTTTTAATTCAAGGGCTTTTCTTCATAACCAAAAAATAAATGGTATATATAATCAAATTCATGTTTATTTAAAAACGAATTGCTTTCATCCTGTCTCTTTTACCTTCATGTCAGACAGAAATTTATGTTTAGGAAATATTCTGTAATTTATACCTTTCCAGCATTCCATGTCTGACTCACATGACTAGATTCCCCAACTCCTCTCTTCTACTGTTACTCTAGGCCTGAACTATAATTTTCTTGCTCTAAAGTCCCCTGTTATCTACTTCCATTTCCTGTCCTAGTCTAGCTTTATAGCAGCTGTTTTTATTTGGTTTGTTCGTTATTTTAAGATAAGATCTTGGGGCTGGGTAGATAGCTTGGTGGCATAAGTGTCTGGATTACAAGTACAAGGTCCTGAGTTCAATCCCTGCTAGCACATGCCATGCTAGCCCCAAACCTAAGAGGTGATGGCACATGCCTGTAATCCCAGCGCTGGCGAGGCTCAGATAGGAGGATCACCACAAGCCCAAACTGCATAATGAGATCCTGTATCAGGAGATGGGCGGGGGGACACAGAGAGAGAGAGACAGAGACAGAGACAGAAAGAAACAGAGAGAGATAGAGAGACAGAAACAGAGACGGAGACAGAGACAGAGGCAAGATCTTACCTTGTAGTTCATGATGGCCTTCAATGCAGCCCAGGCTGGCCTCGGGTTCACAATGCCCCTGTGTCAGCCTCTCAAAGGCTGGGACTATAAGCATATATTATCATGTCCAGATTGAATCTCAGCTATTTATCTTGTACTTTCATTAAACTGTAGAGCAAACTGCTCCCTCCACAATACTTACAAAAGGCCAGACAGATAGTCAGGCAGGAGATTAAGGCATTGTAGTTTCACTGGAAAACAGGATGCAACCCGAGCTGAAAGAGGGCGGAACGGTAGGATCTGACCTGTTGATCACAGCCAGGACCATGGACAGAACTTCCAGCTGGCTGGACCTGGAAGGATGTAAAACACGTGGCTGTTGACTTTGCTGCCCTGAGACCTTCCCAATCTGCTGTCCTCCTATCTTGTCAGTAGCCTTTCCTGCCTGCAGGGTATCTGTCTTCTTGTTTTGCTCTGTCTCCACTCTGTCTTTTTCTTCCTTTACTTTGAATTGAAGATGTGTTTTACCTGTTCCCTGCTTGTCCTGGCCAATTTGTGTGTGTGTGTGTGTGTGTGTGTGTGTGTGTGTGTGTAAGGTCTCACTATGCAGCTTGAACTTGTAGTGATCCTCCTGTTTTCAGCCTCGGCAGCCCTGTGCGCACACACACACCATCATCACACCCAGCCTCAATCACTGGCTCAGCACGCCCAGGGATGGGGCTGTGGCATAGCGTGTGGTTCCAGAAATAGAGCCCTGGCCTCCATGCTTGCCTAAGCAGGCGCTTGGCCCACTGAGCTATCCCGCAGGCCCCTGGCCAATTCTTTGGGTACAACAAAAAGAGCCTGGAAACACTGGATACCACATCATCTGGCAACAATAGCATACCAGCGATATTCACCCTCAAAAGAAAAAGCTGGCTTTGGAAAGTACTTTGGGACACTCCCTATCCAAAGCGGAGACACCAAGTAGCCCCATGCAGTCATGTGCGCGTGTTTATTCATTCAGAGGCAGTGTAGTCACATGATAAAATCGCCTATTGCAGAACAACATTGCATGCTAGCTCTGCCACTTGGTAGCTGTGCACCCTGCACAGACACCTTCCCTGTGACTACTCACGCCTATCCAGTACGGAAAATCATTGTACCTGCTTCCTAGAGCCACTGCAGGAGGGACTTAATTAAGAGTGTAAATTTATTAAAGAATGTCCAACTACTTCCTACTATTACTATCATTTGTTTATTATTTATTCATTAAATATATACTGGTATCTGTTTGGGCTGTTGTGCTGGGTATTAAAATGCATCCGGGAGTAAAACAAGCAACAAATAAATGGCTTCTGTGAAGTTTACAGAAAGACAAACATCGCTCCAGTAATTTCACAAATAACAACAAATGTGATATAAATGCATAAGAGATGATGACCCTTAGACATCTTGACCTTGTCTACCAAATTTTTTTATTTTATTAATTTTAATAAGAAAGTAACAACAATGTGACAGTTTCAAAAACATTAGTAGGACAGCCACAATCCTTAAAACAATGTATGTTGTCTTCGTACTAGTTGTTCAGAATACAAGATGCAGACATGATAACTTTTCTAAATAGTACAAATATTCCTTCTCATTTAACTAAGAGAAAGCAGGTGTATGAATAGTCCAATAGTCCATAATAGTGGCGCATTATCAACAGAAATGGCAATGTTGGAAGCTGTTGACTTGAGCCTTTTACAGCTCAGCATATTAATCTGTCTTTACTTTTTAATGCTTGCCGTTCCTCATCTTTCCCAGGTAATAAGAAAGAGGCAGCGTGGCCTCTGCAGTCAGTACTCCACCCCTGACTCACCAGCCTGATGCCTTTCCAAAAGAAGTCCTGGCTCCATCACCCCTCCCTCATTCCTGAACCACACAGCCCACAACTCCTGCCTCAGTAACTCAGGGCCATCTCTGTGAAACGCTTCCCCTACTTTGGATTGTTGGAATCAGCTCTTCCCTTTGAGTTTGTTCCAGGGATAACAGATGAGTCTTGTTCAGCAGTCTGGCCCCCTCTTTCCCTGGGACAATTTTCCCTATCCTCTTGGACATACTGGTCAGAACACCTGGATCCGGCCTCAGATGTTTCAAGTGTAGCCTCTACTGCCTGTAGCCTGATGACTTTTCTGAGTTACTTGAACCTCAGCTTTTGCTGTCTCTTCTGTAAAGCAGAGGAAAAACATTAACCACAGATGTGGGTGGCTTGAAGAAGATAAAATATTTTTTTAAATTATAGTGTCTTTAAACTTGTTAAATAAACTCATCCCCAGCCACTGAACATATTTATATAAGTATTGCTCCCCAAGCACTCAGTGTATAAGACTTTTTTTTAAAGACATAATTTGCTTTCACTTGTAAAAACTGTGTTCCATTGGGAAAGGCAGCTAAGATATAAAATAATATAAACAATAATGAAACCTATCCAGGTAATAAAGGTTGCTGGGATAAAAATAAATAAACAAATAAATAGATAAATAAATGGAAATTTGCTATTGGTAAAGTAGTCAAGAAAGGATAGAGGCTAGAGCCAGAAAAGAGGACATGTGCAAAAGTCTGGAGGTGAAAAAGATGGTCGAGAGCCTGAGGGTCACTGTGGTCATAGTCTGGTGAGCCAGAGGTAAAGTTGGAGAGGTGAACTTTCCAGGCCTCCATCGCAAGGTCTGAGGCTTGCTTATCACCTGATACGTTTCCCTTCTACTACCTTCTCCAGCCCATGGCTTTGTGTTTTGAATACTAGAAGCTTCCTTGACACAAAAGTCTCACCAGTCTCCATTGCAAAAATTAATCTGGTCACCCATGTGCTCATTATGAATCCAAGTGCAGCATGACAGAGACAGACCCCACATTATGCCGGGCATGGTGGTGCACAGCCACAATTGCAGCACTCGGGAGGCTGAACCACAAGGATTGTCATGAGTTCAAGGATAGTCTGAACTATACAGTAAAACCTCAAAAAGAGAAAAATGGAAATAATAATAATGGTCCTGAGATTTGTTTCCTTTTCCCCAAAAAGGAATCCAGACACCAACACCCATCGCCTCCTGTCCCTTCACTTCCCCACCAGCCCCCTGACATTTTTCTCCTCCTCAGTGACCCAGCTTCAGCTGCTCACAGTGTATTCAGACACAGCAAAGTAAGGCTTTCCACCGTCTACCCTCATGCATCTTCTTCACTCCACTTGGTCCACCCTGCCCCCACATCCTTGCATATCTTTCTCTTCTCTCTCAGGTCTTGCTTTCAGATACTTCTCCCCCGCAAGAAGTCTTCCTGAGATCCTTGTTTTGAGGCTTCTCAACCCATCATTCATTGCGGTAGCACTGCCCAAGAGAACTTTGTGTGACAATGGTCATGTCCTAAACTTGGTGCTGTCCCCCACGGAAGCCTTAAGTGAAGACATGTGGTGATGGAAATGTGGCCACTCTAGCTGAGGAGCTAAATGTTTCATTCTATTTCATTTGAGTTAATTTTAAATTTATATATAAACTGATGATTGATTGATTGATTGATAAGAGCTGCCTTATGGGACAGAACAGTTCCAAAGAATCACCATATCTTAATCTTTACAGAACACTAATTACTATCTGAGGTAACATGTTTTCTTGCAAAAGACCCATGAAGTGATAGGGAGACAACTTAGCAGTCTGCCTGGCAAGCACAAGGACCTGGGTTCGATCCCTGGTATGACATGCAGTGCTGGGGAGGATGAGATGGGGATCACTATGAGCCCAAGCTGTGTAGTGAGACCCTGTCCCAAATAAATAAATGAAATTTTTAAATATATTTTTAAAAAGGAAGACCCATGAAGACAGAGTTGGTCTATCTACAAAAAAAAAAAAAAAAAAAAAAAAAAAAAAAAAAAAAAAAAAAAAAAAAAAAAAAAGGCTTAATACAAAACTATATTATACAGTCTAGCCATTTCTTCATAACAAGTGACTACAAATTTAGCAATTTATAACCACCCACATTTCTTACCTTGTAGTTTCCTTGGGTCAGGAATCCAGAGCCAGCAGGCTGCTGGGCTTCAGTATGCCTCGCAGCTCTGCAAACAAGGTGTTAGCCTGGGCTGAGGTCTCATCCGAATGCTCAACTGGCGAGGATTCTCTTCCAGATTCATGCAGTCCTTGGCAGAGTTCAGATCTTCAAGGGTCTTGACTGAGGGCCTCGTTCCGGCTGACAGTGGGGAATCAGCCTTTAGCACCTTGCCACACCAAGCAGTACCTCATTAAATGGCAGTCTGCTTCACCTAAATGTGCCCACCAAGAAGGAAAGGGCTCGTTCACAAGAGAAGCCACAGTGTTATGTAGACTAACCATGGAAGAGAAAGTCCTCCCTTTTCACCACATCGTATCCATTAGAAACAAGTCAAAAGGACAGCACACACTTAAGGGGAGACTATTATTGAAGGGCAGACGTGTCACAAGCAGAAATCGTGAGTGACAATTTGAGGACTCTGCCTACCATTAGCTGTTCCTAAATATCTATTGGCTGGCTGGCTGGCTGGATGGATGGATGGATGGATGGATGGATGGATGGATAAGTGGGTGAGTGGATGAGTGGATGGGTGGATGGATGGAGACTTTACTCCCTCCTGGCTGAGTAACTGTGCCCACATACCACCTTTACTCCTCACTGTGGAAACCCCTCGTGCCTAGCACGATCGAGGAAGAAACAGAGGATCTTCCTCTGCTAAGAGCTAAAACATCAAAAGAACACTGAGGGAAGAAACTATCCTAATAAAGTACCTAAATCCTTACTTGGTAACAGTTAAGAACATAATCCCTAAATTCAAAATCCTCTGATTCATAACCCAATTGTGCATTTCTACTAACTATATGCTACTTAACAAACACAGAGAGAGGCTAGAAGATAGCTCAGTGGTCTAAGCGCCTGTTTGTCAAGCACAAGAATGCAGTTTCGATCATCTATACCATGGGCCATGTGCACATCAAGCCAGCCACCGAAACTAGGTCTCACCCTATATAGCCTCAGCCCTAAGCAGGTTGAGATGGGAGGATCACTGTGAGTCTTAGCTGCACAGCAAGACTCTGTACCAAATGAATAAATATAAGATTTAAAATACATACACACACACACACACACACACACACACACACACACACACACACACACACAGTGAATGTGGACCCATGCATGGAACCAAGCAAACTACCAAGGAGTGCTCTCTATTACTAAACATTCCTCCTGTGAGTGAGTTCTGTTTCTATTGCCATTAATATAATTTTCATAGTCTAATTATTATATCACTCTAGGTTCTTAGTTTTAGGCAATAAAAACTAAATCTAGGGGCTGGGGAGATAGCTCAGTGGAGTAAGTGCTTGCCTGGTAAGCACAATGTCCTGAGTTCAATCCCTGGTACCAGAAAAAAAAGAAAATACTAAACCTAGCTGATGTGAGGAGAAAAATAGAATATATGAGAAATACGATGGATGGCTCTCAGAGACACTGGACGGACCACGGAACTGACAGGAGCTGCAGAGCTGATAATCCCATCCAAAATCATGAACCGGCACCTCCTACTCCCTCGGTTCCACTGCTGCCACTGCCGCCACCATCTGCTCTGACCCTCGTGTGCTTTGGCTTGCTCCACCCTGGTCCCAGCTGCTGCACACAGCCAGCTGCCCTCAGGAATCCGATCTTCCTTCTTTCAGCTGCTGCTATTCAGGATGCAGTTCTCATAGCCCCCATCACTGACCCTGAGTTCTCAGCTGGCTCCAACGCTGACGCAAGCTGCCTCTCAGAGCAGTGCTAGACTAGCCAATGCATGGCATCCCCCCCCCCCAGGGCTGAAGAAAATCTCACCTCCTTCCAAGACTTATGCAAGAGGAAAGTTTTCCAAAGCAAAACCCGAAATGGCAAATGTCCACTAGAAGGGCCACTGATGACTTCTCTTCATGAGCATGACTTTTTAATCTATGTATTAAAAATTCAGTGAGCTCCTGCAGAAAAGTTCTCTCAAGGGTTTTAGCTCCTTCATTATATTCCTTCCTAGGTGCAAATGCTAATTTTGGAAACAGAACAAAAGAATGGTCAAAATGCTAGTTGTTTGGCTTATTTATTTGGTATTCTCATACGTTAATTCATAGAATTTCTCTCGCTGCAAATGAAATGCATATTATATTTTTCCACCAAACCTTATGTCTTCTTAGCACTTACATGTTTTCAAGTTTCAGATCATAAGTTATGATTTATGGGGTACACTATGATGTCTCAATACTTGTATATTTTATGTAGTAATAGGATCAGGGAGTTTAGGATATCCATCACCTCAAACATTTATTAGTTCTTCGTAGTGAAAGCATTCAAAATTCTCTTTTCTAGTTATTTAGAAACATGCAAATTTTCCATCTTTGCAATCCTCTTGGAGGAAGTTCAAAAGCTTATTGCTCATGTTTTTATTGTGTGTTATTTTTCTAGGAAGCACATGTGAAAATCTCTCATCGGAATGGATAGTTCTAGGGGCCGGTGAGATGGCTCAGTGATTTAAAGCACCTGCTTAGTCAAGCTTAGGCAGCCGCAGGAACCATGGTTCAATCCCTGGCACCACATGCTGTGCCAGTCCCACATGCAGGGCAGGATGAGCCGGCCATAATAAAAAATAAATTAATTAAATTTAATTAAATTTTAACAAAAGAATGGATAGTTCTGCTCTTTGTAATCGGCACCAGTACACTTCATATAAAGTATTAGCTTCTCTACACAGTAAGAGAAGAGACCCCACACACCAAGATTAAAGCCAAAGGGTCCTCAAAAACCTTGTTCCTGTAGTGGTATGAGTCAGAAGCTTACTGTCCAAAGGGAGCGAGGAACAAAGAACGGAGCCTAAGGAAGCTTGCCCCTTGGAATTCTGACAAGCTAGAGACAAGGTAACAGGTTCCCGGAGGCAGTGCCCTGTCCATTCTTTGTTCTTTTACGTGTGAAGTTACCAAGTAGTGATATATAAAACTTAGAGTATGGTGAATGCTGGAAGGGGATGTAAATAGCAGTTCGCTTGTACCAAGCTAGTTCCGCACTTTGCTTAGCCTCCCTCAGTAAATGAGAGAAGCTTCTATGGCTCAGGGTTTACTTACACGGAGACTAAGCTCAGTAAGACCTCGGGGGCTATATTAATCCAGTCTTCCCGTCATTTCTTTTGGCTCCTACTGATAGCATACAACACGTGGTACCTCAACATGGGGCACGGAAGACCACCAGTGGTGAGTTAAGGGTAACTCAGCTGCGTGGGTAACGGATGCTCAAAGTAAGAGAGACCAGCGGGGAAAGCTCAGAGCAATGGCGAGTAAATATGTCTGTCCTACCCGGACACTGCTCAAAGCAGTGGGAATGAAAATGAAACTGAAGAGTTTCGTGTTACTGGTTTCAGCCTAAGGGACTTAAAATTTGGAAACAAGTTATAAGAGCCCTAGGCAGAGCTAGTCAACTACTGTGTGGTCCCTGTATAATTTGATTTCCTTGGCTTTGGAATCCCTGTACTCCGTCTCTGAGGAATAGAGTCCCCAGCAGAGAGCAAACTGCTCTGAAATTCACTTTCCTCAAGTTTCCCCCTATTTCTCAGACCCGGAAGGTTAAGTCTTATAAAGGACATCCAAATTGGTGGAACGACTGGATGCTTCAACTCTACCTTCAGCGTTCGCTAAAATTCAACCTCTGGCTCCTCCCTCAACGAATCCCTCTGCTCCTCCCTATGAGGCTAACTGACAGTGACTCAGTCTTTACTGCCAGGAAGGAAAAAAGGAGACCAAGAGACTTGCAAAAACACCTTTAGGAGTTTTTCCTGTGGTCTCCCAGCAGCACCTAATTATGTAATCAACCTACATAACTGGATTAATGCAAATGTTAGCAAAGGAACATAGGTTCATTCCTCATGATTGGGAAGTTTTATGCCATATAAATTGTGGTACATTTGATCATATGTGAAATTGTCAGAAAAAAAAAAAAAGCAAAGAAGATAAAAACAAACTCCTTTTTGCTCTGCTCAAAAGGCAGAGTTAGTTGCCATTATTATATTAATACAGGATTGCTCTCATTCATTAGACCTTGTCACTGATTCCCAATATGCCAAGCCAATGAAAGAAGTAAAAACTGCCACTTTGATTCTGGATGGTTCCAAGGTAGTGCAATTGTTTTCTATGCTGTAGTAGCTTATTAAAAATAGAGGTCAGCCTCCCTATATTATGCATATTACAACTCCTACTACATTGCCTGGCCCTACAGCACAGGAACAATCAGATAGAACATTTACTTATAGGTAATCTTCAAGCTGTCTTCTAAGAGTTTTGCAAAATTTTTCATATTTTCCTTATCACAGGAATTCCTTATAATCCTCAATGTCAAAAATTGGTTACATGTATAAAAAGCCAAAAGGAAAACAGTTAGACTGGGTTAAAAATGGGATAGAGTCTCCCAAACCATAAATGCTTATAGATGTATATAAAAATGTTCGTTGTTTTCTTGGTTCCTGTATATACGTTGCTATGGGCTCTCAAGCAGAAGCCACACCAGAGTCCAAAATAGGTATTTAAAATGAGCCTTTAATGCCAAGCTCAGGGCCGTCCTGAATTCTACTCATGCATGAGAAAAGACAGAGAAGAGCGCCAAATGACAGAGAACAAGGTTTTTAAACAGAAACTACTCCCTATTTAGCATGTATACATATTTAAAATTAATCATTGATAACCTACCAAAGCATACAGGCACAATTTACAGGCTAATTTGACAATAGATTGAGTACAATATCCAGAACTTTTTTGAGTTTTAACAAAAGAAATCAATAGCTACATTCCTACACAGATAAACAGGGAGTCAGGCCTAAACTTAATTATCACCTGTTATATTGGGGCTGATTGTCTTAGGTACGTATACATCACCATGAATCACCCTGATTCACACATTTTGAGGTTATTAACCTTTAATCTACAAAAATACTATGTCCTGCTTGCTAAGGGCAGTTCTAAAAAGAACTCATTGATCTTAGGAGGAATTCCCCGGACATGAGGGCTTAAGACTGAAATTTTTAAACTACTCAGTGGTCTTAAGCACCCTGTTACTAATTTACAGAAAATTACCTCAGTGAGTTCAAAATCCAAATATCCCATTACATACATTGCTTTCTGAGACCCCCTTAAAGGACTTAGTGTGGAGTACTATTTTAAAATCAAGTCCTAAACCAGACAAGGAGGATAGAGCAGAGGTACAGCAGATAAGAGTTTAAACTTTCTAGCTTAGATTTTAAAAAAAGGAGGGAAAGGTCCTTTTAAAATGCAAACATTTGATTCCAAGCAGGAGGGACCTGTGGGGGTAGGGGGCAAACTGAGATCAGGGAGGGTCCCACCGCTTCCTGGGTTCCTACTCTAGGTGGTATCATCAATGCTGTTCATACAGAGAAATCAAAGTTATAATTCTATCCACCCAAACCATTATTTAAACCACTCCAGATTCTTATATTGTTCAATTGGCCATTCTTTCTTTGCTAAAACTTTTAAAATTATCTAAAAAGAAATATTGAATTAAAAAAATAGAAATTAATTAATTAAATGAGAAACATTTTCAAGGGCAAGTGCAGATGGTCTCCAGGAAGGGCAGCTACAATGCTGAAGGGCCATTATCCCAGAATAAAAGCAAGCAGAAAAACAGGAGATAGAGTGGTTGAGAGTTTACATCTTCCCCTTAAGATGATTAAATTAAAAGATTATTTTCATCCTAAAAATAAAAACATTTTGCTTTAAAGAAAAAAATATCGCATTCCCTAAAATTTATAATGGGGATATTTTAAAATATTACTTAAAATTATTTTAGTTCCTAATAAGTTTGATTGCTTGTTTTACAATCTAAATTAGAAGTGGTATAAAAAAGGCCTTGGTATTTTACAAACAAATAAAGAAATTTGGAGTACAATCTAAAAGCCATGGGGTTTAAACTATCACTTGATCTTTACATCTCATTTAAGAACTGGCCTAATGGTGGCCTCCAAAGGGAGACAAGCTATAATAACCTGTTCTTATTTAGGTCAACTTATGCAGCAAAGATATGTTGTGCCCCAAACTGTTCAGATCAACCATTCATGATTTTCAGACTTTATTTGATAATATTAACTGACTCCATATAGATTTTGAACTAATTTCTCTGGTGTTATTGACTGTCATTATCCTTCAGATGTGTTAAATCAATTTGCTTTTTTTTATTTTACAGATAGATCATATGAGGCTAAGTGAGAAAATGTATGGTTTCCTCTTTCAAAATATAAAATATAGATTTCTCACCAAACAATCAAAATTCTATTAAAGCAAAAGGAGTTGATTCCTCCAACTTTACTTGTTAATACATACTATTAAATTTTTAAACTTTTATGGAAAATAAAGAATGCAGCAACAGAAAGACAAAGCAGGTAAAAAAAAAAAAAAAAGGCTAAGAAGTGTCCTTGGAAGAGATCTTTATACTGGACAATGGAAGAGACTCAGTCCACTACTAACCTGGAGCAAAGGATATGCTTGTATTTTTCCAGAGAATGCCAAACTATCTATTCAGGTACCAGAACATATGGTCAGGTTGTACCATGAAACCAGATCTGAAGAAGTTAACAGCAGCAATGAGGCTAGACCTAGCCTGGGGCCTATTCAAGGAACTGACCAAATGGAAATCTAAGATCTAAGTAGGTGATAAAATATGTAAAAGTGGAGATTACTCCTGAGAATTTGGCCAAAATCCTTCTGTAGCTTAAAAAGAAGAGAAGTAAAGAAGGCTCTACATTGAATTATGATGGAAATGGTAGATCTGTTACATGACAGCCACCATACAGAGCACCTAAGGATGAGTGGGAAGGAAAAAGGCACTTTAGAAGAGATAGTTTTGGGCTGGTGAGATGGCTCAGTGGTCTAAAGCATCTCCTTAAGCAAGCTTAGGCAACCACAAGGACCGCAGTTCAATCCCCAGCATCACATGCTTCGCCAGCCCTGGCCCCAGAGCAGGCTGAGCTGGCCATAACATAAAAAAATAAAATAATTTAAAAGAAAATAGAAGAGATAGTTTTGATGATTGTGGTCCTAGTCTCAACCCAGTGTTTGATTATGACCATGGAAGTTGTTCTCAAGAATCTAGTTATTATGACAGAATAGATTATGAAGATGACAGATTAAGAGATGGAGAAAGATGTAGGGATGACTCTTTTTCTGGTGAGACCTCACATAACTATCATAAATTTGATAGTGAGTATGACAGAATGGCACATGCTCCTGGTCCCTTACAAGAGAGATCTCTCATTGAGAAGTAGAGGGGCACTTCTCCAAGTAACAATATTGAAGAGTTCCATGGACTGTACCAAAGAGTGATCCCCATCTGTGCTCTATATGTGATTTGACAGTTCATTCTAATATGGAGTAAAGTCAAAATATCAATGGAGCAAGTCACAGTCATTGATGCCAGCTTCTTGAAATCTACCCAGAATGGAATTCTGACAGTGATACAGCACACACAATAGGTGATCCATTCATGTTGCAACAATCTACAAACCCAGCACCAGGAATTCTGGGATCACCACCTCCATCATTTTGTCTTGGTGGACCAGCAGTGGGACCAAGAAGAAACCTGGGTGCTGGGAATGGGAACCTGCAAGGACCAAGACACATGCAGAAAGGCAGAGTGGAAACTAGTCAAGTTGTTCACATCATAGAGATTAGGCAAGGGAAAAACTTGAGATACCAACGGCTACAGCCGGTGGAACCATTTGGAGTTATTTCAAATCATTTGATTCTAAATAAAATTAATGAAGCATTTGTTGAAATGGCTACTACAGAAGATGCTCAGGCTGCAGTGGATTATTACACAACTACACCAGCATTAGTATTTGGCAAGCCCACCTGCAGGAAATCCAGATCAGAAATTTGATCAAAAACAAGAACTTGGACATGTGACACATCCCAGCAATTTGCCACTTTCTGGCTACTCTGATAGCACTGTCCTCGACCTTGCTGAGCCTCATGGAAAAATAAAGAATTAGATATTGATGAGAATGAAAAGTCAGGCTTTCATTGAGATGGAAACCAGAGAAGATGCAAAGGCAATGGTTGGCCACTGTCTGAAAAAGCCCTTTGGTTTCAGGGGAGATGTGCTAAGGTTGACCTGTCTGAGAAATACAAAAAAAAAAAAAAAAAAAAAAAAAAAAAAAAAAAAAAAAACCAAAAAAAAAAAAAAAAAAAAAAAAAAAAAAAAAAAAAAAAAAAAAAAAAAAAAAAAAAAAAAAAAAAAAAAAAAAAAAAAAAAAAAAAAAAAAACTGGTACTGAGGATTCCAGACAGAGGGATTGATTTAGTGAGGAAAGATAAGTCTCAAAAAATGTCTTATTCTCCAGATGGTAAAGAATCCCCAAGTGATAGGAAATCCAAAACAAATGGTTCTCAAAAGACTGAAAGCACAATTGAAGGAAAAGAACAAGAGGAGAAGTCAAGTGAAGATGCTGAGAAAGACATAAAGGACGACCAAACAGAACAGGAGCCTAATACGCTTCTTGAATCTGAAGATGAGCTACTTGTAGATGAAGAAGAAGTAGCAGCTCTTCTAGAAAGTGGCAGTTCGGTGGGAGATGAGACTGATCTTGCTAATTTAGGTGGTATGGTTTCTGATGGGAAAAAGGAGCCTTCAGACAAAGCTATTTAAAAAAGACACCAGTGCTTCAGCAGCGGCAAAGAAAAAAAATTTTAAAAGTGGACAAGATTGAGGAACTTGATCGGGACAACAAAGCAGCGTTAGAAAATGGAATTAAAAAGGAAGAAAATACAGAACCAGGCGCTGAATCTGCTGAGAATGCTAATGATCCCAACAAAGATACAGGTGAAAATACTGATGGCCAAAATGATGAAAACAAAAAAGACTTTACAATCCCAGGTGAGTATAGAATTGGGCCATACCAGCCCAATGTTCCTGTTGGTATAGACTAACACCTAAAATAGGGTTTTACTGTAAGCTGTGTTCCCTCTTTTATACAAATGAAGAAGTTGCAAAGTATACTCATTGCAGCAGTCTTCCTCATTATTAGAAATTAAATAAATTTCTGAATAAATTGGCAGGGGAACATAGGCAGAAGAAGGAAGGTTAAGATATGCAAGACATTTGATTTCAAAGAAAACAATGGTTCTTTGTTTTTAAATGTTAACTTTTTTAAATACAATACGAATAGTTAGGATAAAACTATTGTACTCCTTTATTTTAGTGGAAAAATAATAGATGTCTGTTCCTGTGTTAAGTGTTAATAGAAAAAATACACATAAGTTGATGAATAATTGTTTCATAAGAATGACAATAGACAGAAGTACTTTGTAGAGACTGACACTGTAACCTAGGACGCTTGAACCACTAAGAAAGAAAGAGATAACATAGAACCATTCAGGCAAATCAAATTTAGTAGTTCAAGCTTCCAAGAAATGTCAACAACTTTTGATTCCATTCAATAAAAAACCAAACCTACTGTATTTTTATTACTCTCATCTGAAACATTGCATATTTTAATCTGAGCCTTGCAGACTTTTCATATGGAGTTTGAAACTGTTTGGGTTACATTTCCTTTTTAGAGAACCTTATGTGAGATAGGTAGTTTAATGTAGGTGCAATTTTCTTTGAACATCATGCTGTTGTTTAGGTAATAAGAAGCATTAAGTAATTGACTTTTTTTTTTTTTTTGGTCTTTTTGAGACAGGGTCTTGCTATGCAATTGAGGCTGGCCTTGAGCTCACTTTTGTAGCCCAGGCTGGTCTCGAACTCCCACCAATCCTCCTGCCTCAGCCTCCCAAGTGCTGGGATTACAGGCATGTGCCACCACGCCCGGCCAAGTAATTGACTTTAGATTTTGTCATTATTTCCCCTGAGTTCCTTCTAGGTTTTGTAGTCTGGTAGTCTATGTGTTTTCAGTAAAATGTAAAAATATTCCCTTTCTCTTTGACCAGTATTAATTTCTGAGGATATTACTGCTTGTCACTTGAATCCTATAGCTATCACACATCTCTTCATTATAAGCAATATTTGATTTTTGAAGTGTACAGACTATCTCTTCATATTTTCAACATGTAATTTTACATTTTTGCCTTTTGAAAACAATTTGGCCATAATTCTTGACACACGCTTCTAATTCATGTACCTGCACATGTGACCTTTGTGAACAGAAACTTGCATGTATAATCTGTGTTTACTTGTAACTCTCGTCATGTACTGCTTATATCTGGATTCAAGTTACTGAAGTGAAAACCAATAAAAAGAAAACCTAGGCCATGTTCTTTGGTTATGCATGTTTGGAATGTTAACCAACACACTTGTCAGTTGTGGTTTTTATTCACTGTTACACTTTTGTGCATGCTTTAACAAATTGCTTTTTTAGTCTAGGGTGTCTAAAGACTGCTACTAAAAATTTGAATTTTAAACTTTATGATGCTGGTGGATTTCTTGTGCCTGTTCCATAATTAAACATGAGATTATGTATGGTTTTGTAGAATCCTATGAGTTTAAAATGTTAAATATTAAGAAATTGCAAAGGCCTATGTTTAGACAATATCCATGCCTTTAACAATAAAACTAAAAAATAACAAGATAGTGACAATTTTTTTTAAAAGAGAGAATTAGTTCGGTCAGCTTTTCAAGGTGTGTTCAGTTATCTTTTGTCAAAAAGAAACTAATGTTGTATACTAAAAGAACAACTGTTGGACGCTCGAGACCAGATGTATTAAACAATATATATTTCAGATAGTTGGGAAAACTCTTAAGGTCTTCTCCACAAAGGAGAATTGACTAAAACTGTGTATAAAACATGTACAAAAAATCCTTGCCAGTTCACTTTGGCTTTAGACTTTACTAATTACCAACCTTGGTTTAATTCAATTTACTAACAACCACTGCAGAAAACATTACACATACACTGAAATCCTTATCAGTGAGAAATTTTTATATGTAAGCTTCTAGTAGAACATCTATTTCCCAGATTATAGTAAAACTTCAACCGGAATATTTTCCATTTAAACCTAAGAAAAGAATGTGAAAGTAATTAAGCTAAATTATATTAGTATTGAAACAAAAAGCATAAAAGTGCAAAATATGCATAATAATTATAGATAAAAGATTTTATTCCTTCCAAATTTTTAAGATAAGAGATAGGATATCTCTAATAATTGACAAATAACAAAATCTGATTAATCTACCCATAATTGTAAATTTCTAAACATTGTAATAGAGTTACTATCATTTAATTTGACCAAAGATCTATTTGAGTGCACTTTTCATTTTATAAGAATGTTTGCTTGTGTGCTCTATGTATTTGTTTCATGTATATGTGTCTTTCAAAGAGCAGCTGTTCCTCTTTTTTCTTTTTTGATGATTCGTTCTAAATACAATTTGAGATATAGACTTAAAGATGTGCTGTTTTCCTAAATTACCAGATAGTCAAAATGATGTAGAAATAGTTTTATACAGTTCATCATAAGATTTAAGCGAATCAAATAAAACTTCCATAGAGTGGGGAAAAATAATTAGAGAGGAGCCCAACTGATGAATAAGAAGTGTGGCCAATCTTTCTGTTCATTAATGAGGAGCTCCCAATAATCTTGATAGTCTCGTAAAAGATAATCATCACTTAAAGTTCTTCAGAAAATTTTACAATAAGGTTTTCTCATAGAAAATGTTTTGCTACAGAACTAAATTAAGAAACAAAGGCTTTAATATGGAGATGGTAATTCATTATTGTTAATCTCAGAGTACATGAAATGTATTTATAATTTCAGGTGTATAGGTCTTTCAAAATGTAAAACAAAGATTGCTTATTGTGATGAGACCATTTTGGGGTGACTAATTGGGTAAAAAAAATTTATGTATCAGATAGAGATAACTGGATAAAAGTATTGTTATGTCAAAAAGAAAATTTAATTATGTCATGAAATACCAGGTTTGTCTCACTACAATATTGTAAATGGTTTTGATTTCTAAGTTTCTGTGTAAAAATATGTAACTTTTGTCTGTTAACACTCTATAGGGACATAAATATTAAAATATTCATGAACACTTATAAGAAAAGCTAAAAGAAGCTTAAAGGCAGTGCTCATTAAACAAAAAGGAGGAAATGGCATAAGAATATACATGAATACATCTAGATTAATTGTAGGAGAAGCTCTGTTTATATTATTTTTTTAAGCTGACTGCTAGACATGTCTTCTGTTGCACACAGTCACTGGATAGACTAAATACTAGAAAAGTAATTTGGATGCAAACCTGATGGATAAAACCTAAAAAATGGACATATATACATATACATATATATATATATATATATATATATATTGATAGAAAAATAGTACCAACTTTTTTCTTGCTTTGTTATCACTGCCAATAAGTGTTAAAGGTAATTTTACTTATTGGGCTTACACTCCAAATCCATTACTCAATAGAAGAATTCACTGGTGGAATGCTACTATACCCATATATGTAAATAAGAGTTCTTGATTACCTGATCCCTATGATATCCAGGAACCAGCAATGCCAGTAAAAGAAGGAACTAAAATCCCACTCTATGAAATCAGAGTAGAAGGCTGGCCTATTTGTATTGGGAATGGATTTCATTGCTCAAAAGCAAGCACAGGACTCAAGTTATCTATAGAAAAAAAATACCACCAGAGACAAGGGACAAAGCTTTAAAGGTATAACTGATGATAGAACATTTCCAGATCTGCCACCTTGCAAAACTACCCATGTTGCTCATCTCAGTGACTGGGTACACAGAGAAGTCAGCAGAGAAGCAGCAGCCAGGGTAGTGGTTAATACTTCCAATCAAACAATCACAGATTGCAGCCTTTTGGCTCAGCCCAGACAGCTGAAGGAAAGATAGAAATGGAACGGCAGTGATGAGATTTACACCTGCAGTAAAGATGCCAATGATACAATAATGTGGCATGGAGGAGGAATGTCCCCTAGTGTCCTTCATTTCCCTGGGGAACCAATTTGACATTATCTCTGGAAGTTAATTTCCTCTTTAAAACACATATCAGCATGGGAAGGTTATATACAGAGAAATCTATCCTCCAGTTCTTTACATCTAAAACTAAAACACACACACACACACACACACACACACACACACACATTTTGCACAGGCATGTGTTCACCTTTCTTACCTGTTGCTTATAGGACCTAGTTATTGAAAGCCCTCTAACTACACCATTACATGTCACAATTGTTCTTTATATACATTTCTAAATTCTTCCATCAGCCTTAACTTTTCTTGGGATACTATTTATATTCTTAAGGCAAAGACAAAAATTTTGCTTCCTGTACAACAGTACCATGGCAAGACTCTCCTTCCATGATGCTGTTCAGAAACTTGCTGGACGCACTAAATAAGAGAGCAAAAAAATGATTGAATCCTTGATAGTCATAATTGTAGGAATAATAGCCATCACAGCCCCAACTGCTACAGTTAAAGTAGCATTGAGCCAAGGTGTACAAACTGGTCACTTTGTGCAGCAGTGGCACAAGGACTCAGAATAACTATGGACTTCACAAAGACATATAGATTTACAATTAAATATTAAAATAAATGATTAAGAGCAAGCTGTTGTTATGCTAGATCAAATTGTTAATCTACAGCATCAACTTCATTTAAAATGTGATTGGAATACCTCCTCATTTTGTGTAACTCCAATTCCATGGAATTAAACCCATTTTCCATGGGAAAATATAAAAAGACATGTATCATAATATGATAACATTACCTGTGATATACTTTCTCTTCAGCAAAATATTTTTTATGGTCAGCTCAACCTGCCTTGGGGTTGGGGCTGGTGCAGCATGTGGTGCTGGGGATTGAACTGCAGTCCCTGCAGTTGCCTAATCTTTCCTAAGTAGGCACTTTAGACCATCTTCAGCAAAATAGTGATAATAATTGTCAGAACTATCTGCTACTCATCTATTATAAGGCATCTCTAATTGCATTGAAAATCTTAACCCTTTTCATGCCATTCCAAGGTTTAGTGGAAATATAATAATTTGCTAATGTTGTCTCTATACTGTTTGTATATCTTACCTAGCCTGGCCACGAAGATGAGCCCACAAACAAGTTATAAATCAGCATTCTACAATCTTTGTTCTTATGCTTCATAGAAACTCAACACAAAATAGAAATGGATAAGTGTAGTGCTATGAGTCAGAACCTCCCTGTCCTGAGAGAGCAAGGAAGAAAGAACAAAATCTAAGGAAACTGACCCCTTACAATTCCAGCAAGCTGGAAACAAGACAACAGATTCCCAGAGGCAGATTTTCCTTTACCAACTCATGATACGTAAAACTTAAGAGTATGGTGAATGCCGGAAGGGGATATAAATAGCAGTTTGCTTACACCAAGTTAGTTATGCACATTACTTAACCGGTTTGTAGCCCTCAATAAATGGGAGAAGTTTCTGTGGCTCAGAGCTCACTTAGAGCAAGACTAAGCTCAGGAAGACCTCTGAGGCTATATTAATCCAATCTTTCCATCATTTCTTTTAGTTCCAACTGATAGCATACAACAGTACCAAGACCTGCATTGCTGTAAAAGCTAGAGCCTCCAGAAATTCCTGCTTTTGGGTAATAATCTCCAGCCAGTATTTCAAGAATCTGAATGTTTTTCTTCAAGGTTTTTTTCTTTGAAACTATAATTTTCCCCTTATTTGTTTTCCTGATGCTATGCACCTGTAAGTTGTGAAATAAAGTTACAGTTGATGAGTTGATGACATTGCTTTAGACAATACATTCACCTTTCCATATCTGTAGGATTTACATCCACAGATTCAAACAATTCTAATGGAAAATATTTGGAGAAAAAGTGTCTGTACTGAATATGTACAGATTTTTTTCTTGCCCTTATTCCATAAATAATACCATTCATCAACTATTTCCATGGCACACACATTATATAAGATATTGTAAGTAACACGGAGATCATTTAAATAAACAAGAAGAGGTGCTTAGGATGTATACATATACTATGCTATTTTACATAAGGAGCCTGAATGTGCACATATTTTGGTATCAATCAGCCATCCTGAAAAAAATTCCCCTCATATATTGAAAAGAAACTTACAGTACTTATGGTGATATTCAGCTAGACACCACTTATAGGCAGGCAAAAAAAAAAAAAAAAAAAAAAAAAACTACACAATTTTGGCAACGTCTGAAGACTTTATTGGTTGAGACAGCTAGAGGCAATGTTACTAGCCTAAAGAATTCACAACACCACGGACAGCTCCTAGTAGCTCAAAATTATCCCACTCAAAATGCCAAAGTTGAGAAAGTTTGAGAAATAAACATTCAGTTTTCTTCCTCATCCCAAAGCCCTTTCCTTTCTAAGCCTAGCAACCTCTCTTCTGGGCCCTAACTCCCTAAAGAAGCAAGATTCTTCCTCTGTGCTTACCCTGTAGCTTATTCAAGGCTGGACTGTGGAAGATAAATCACTTACTCTAAAAATTCTGAAATGTTTTCATTCAAGTAAGGGCACCTGGGATGTTGGTAAACTCAACTCCTGTTCTCACCATACCACACATTTCTGCCCACTTCTCCTGCATGATAGAGTCTGAAAGCCACAGAGGGCACTCGGTTCTTCCACCTGAAAGCTACACCACTTTGGGAGAGGTACAGGCTCCCACCTTGCTTCATTTCCACATCTGCAAAAGAAAATTGTAAAAGAGCAACTTCAGGGGCCTGGCAGGATGGCTCAGTGGTCTAAAGCGCCTGCTTAGGAAAGCTTAGGCAGCTGCAGGGACCACGGTTCAATCCCCGGCACCACATGCTGTGCCAGCCCTGCCCTGAGGGCAGGCTGAGCCGGCCATAAAAATAAATAAATAAACAAGCAAACAAAAGTTCTGAAACAGGAAAAAAATAAAATAAAATAAAAAAGAGCAACTTTACAGGACAGGTTTGATATTCAGATAAGATAAAAAATACTTGATAATGTGTAGCACAATAGGATATTTTTACTATTATTTTTTCCTCCCTGATCTTTCCCATACTTTTCTCTCCCATGCATGGTACATAGATCTATTCAGGCCTCCAAAATGAATAAGTCACATAGGGCAGTGTGTCAGTATTTGCTTTAACACTAAAAACAGCATTAGAACATGAATATCTATTACACTTAACTCACCCATATAGACCCTGAATCTGCACAGGGACATGTAGAATGGAAAGAGTTACACAGCAGTAAGCCCTCCATAAACCTACTTGAAGCAACTATGGGTAATTCACAAGGTTTTATTTGCACAGTACCTAGGATTAGAAAGTAAAATAAATCCTCATAAACTATCAGACATTCTCACCAGAGATTCCTTGTTGAACAAAAATTTTGCATCAAAGAAAGAACAAACTAAAAAGAATTAACTTCTATAATCTTGAATGCAGAAATATCCTTCAAGTCATATACAATCAACATCAATGTATTATGCCAATTAATACATATTTTTGTTAATCTTAGAATTTATGAGCTATTTTTATTGATGACTTTGGATTTATTTTAAGTTCTTATGTATTTTGTGTCAGATCTCACTACACAGCTGAGACTCATAATGATCCTCCTGTTTTCAAACCTCCCATACCACCCTGAACATGCCCAATTTCTTCTGATCTCAGAAGTTAAGCAAGGGTTGGGATTGGTTAGTACTTGATTGGGAGACTTTGGATAGTTTGTTTCATAAAAATATAACTCATGAGTGCCATCCAGATAGCTCAGTGGATTAAAGTGCCTGCTGAGGCAGAGTACACTGGCCACGGTTGAATTCCTAGGGTTCCATACCAGCCCTGCTCCAGGGGTACACTGAGACAGGGATTGAGACTGGGCATGGTGGCATGCACCTGTAATCCCAGAGTCTGGGAGGCTGATATATATTTGATGGAAGTTGGAATTGTTCTTTTACTTATCTTTAGTCAATGGCCCTAAAGCCTGCAGAAATCATTGCAATTGTTTCACTGCATAGTGAAAAGCCAACTCTTTCATTTTTAGATCTAAACATTTGAAGACTTCCCAGATAGCTTTATTTCTACCATTGAGTTTATCCTCCAGCATTGGGTGGGAAAGTAAGCCACAAAACGAAAGCTTGACAGCCATGAGTGGCATAAAGGGCAAACACACTCCTTTGGTGCTGAACTTCAGAAGTACTCATGAGTTAATAATACATCAAGGAAGTCGTGGACACTCTGCTCCCACCTGACAGTGCTCTCCTGGGTTTCTCTGCAGCCAGAGTCAGCAGCATGCGACATGGCTTCAGAGACTGTGAAGTGAATGAGTCGATTTGGATCGAAGTGAATTATAGCGTTAAGGGCCTCGCTATACACATTAGTGTGCATATGTCCATGGTCCCTAGTTGTCTATCTATTTTATAGAATATGCTTCCCTCACCTATGTTCTTTTGTAAGAAAATGAAAGGCAAGACATTTCAGAATGGTTATGGGCGAAAACATTACAGATGCAAATATTTTGATTTGTGTAACTTAGATATCTATTTCTCTGCAGTGACAGGCATGTTTCTAGAAGTTACTCTGATGGATTTGACTGCACTCTATACTGGCTGCATCTTGCTACTATAATCAGCATAGGCAGTGTGGGGAAGCCCGCTCAGGGAAGCAGACTGTTATCTAGCAATAGTCCGATGAAGTCTCAGCTCTATTGTTAAGAGTCTCTAGGTGGGCCTCACAATAAACAGTGTTAACTGAACGCTGACTCAATCCATCCAGTCAGATGTAGCTCTTGAAAGTTCATTTTGGCACATGCTGTTACTGTAGCAGCTTGGCGTTTGTCTCTTCTGTTATAGGTTTAGTACTGTAAAGCAAACATTTCAGAGCTAAGCAATCCATACCCCTACCCAGGAATGAATCCTTACATTCAGTCTCTGTCAAAGGTGAATTATGGTAGAGCACTTGGCACCAGACTCCACGCGGATGTAGATTAATAAAAGGAAATGCATCTCACTTTCCAAATGACTCTGTTTTCTCTATAAGAACACTGTCCATTCGTTTCTGCATCTTCAGAGCGCATAACTGTAAGTGCCTTGGCTGTGCAGGATACTGTACCTTAAAATCTACATAACTGGATAAGAATTTGAAAGGAACAAGAGAAATGGAAAAGTGATTTTTTTACTCATGATGACTAACTATCTGCCTTTCCTGTCATCTCAGCACTGCAATTGTTCTTGCTATAGTTGGCATTTGTCAGTAATATCTGAAAATCCATGCTTTTTGTCACCATGAAAATTCCTACAACATATCCAGCCAGCCCTCCAATTGTTAGTGGAGGTCCTCGCTTATCCCCCAACTTGCAAACTTCTGCTATCCAAACCCACCTTCACAGTGGTGTGGCAGACCACCTGGGTAATTCTCCTTGAAAGAAGTGTGGTAGTCTCCATTTTGGCGAACCCTGGCCCTGCTTCAGTGTGTTGATGTGTACAGAGCTGGCTAGGACTTTTCCTTATCCCCTCAAATGGTTTTAAGCAATATCCAACCGGTCTAGACTAGATGGTGATGTGGGGTCTTTGAAACAAGGCCACAGGCCAGCGTCTCCCTATCCTGTGTGGAAGCAAGTGTGAGTCAGGCTGGAAGGAGAGCCATGCTCTGCCCTCACAGAGGCCAAGTCTTCCCAGGGCATAAACAGTTTCGCGTCAGACCTGAAGCACTGACCACCAAGCACTCAATACTACCTACCTAGCCCAGCTCACGGAGCTCACCTACTTCCCACCATTCTCACAATCACTCATCCTCAAGCCGCCCCCTTCTTCACAAATTAATAAAATGAGGGTTTGACCCTGAATTGGGGCTTTCATTCCAATTAGACCTCTTAGTAGCTGGATGTAGGACCCCTCAGCTTCCCACAACTACAAACTGAAAGTGAAAGACTGTAGTTAATTCATCAGAATTCCAGCAACTTTTCCATGGGATTACAAATATAAACTTCCTGGGCTAGGGAGATGGATTAAGCACCTGCCTGTCAAGTGCAAGCACCCAGGTTTGATCCCTGGTACTACAAACTATACCAGCCCTGGAACCTGGGGCACGCAGAGCTGGGCACCAAAATTAGGCATGGTAGCACAACTGCACTGTGGAGCTTGAAAACAGGAGGATCACTTCGAGGCCATGCTGCATAGTGAGATTCTGTACCAAATAAATAAATAAATAAATGATACATATATTCTTCCAGACCATGATGAGATCCAGAGGGCTTTCAATACAATTGCTGCTCCTTCTGCCTGCACAGCTCTACCAGTAGGAGATCAAGTGACTCGCTCCCTCCCATTCAACTCTCAGCTCAAATATTCCCCACTCTGTAAGGCATTCTTTTTTCTTTTTCTTTTTTTTTTTTTTTTTAAA